>JAODUI010000001.1:1974812-1995181 GCA_027563995.1 Papilio gigon | reverse complement strand
CCCCGATGGGCTCGAAACTAGTCGGTACTGACACCGAGTTGCACGTGAGTTAAGCCGTTTTATAAGTAGTATAGAGAAATGTCTCACGAAAGTTTTAATAGTTTAATCATTAGAAACTGTTTGTAAATATGAAATGAAATGTCCGCACGTTTCTTTCTTTACATCAAAGAACAATAACTCGTAAATATTTATCACGCGTAGTAAATTAGTATTTTTAAGGGGTCCACTAATTATTTCACAATTCAATCCGATCGAAACGGCGGTAGAAACAATTTACTTTGCGCCGTGTTTATTGTAATGCCGGCTAATTCATTGTACAATCGTGGTTATAATGAAAATTATAATAAACACACAAAAAAAATTATTTTGAAACGTGAATATGAATCGTATATGTTTATTTTGAATGTAAATAGATTTTTCTTTAATTACTAATATTTCTTGTAATAATTTCAGGTAAGATTAAATAATGCTTGTCTTTGGATTCGATTCACATGAGTCAAATGTTGGGATTCGAACCCAGGATCGCTAGTTCTATAGTGATTAGCTTTAATCATTGAGCTATTAACGTTTCAATTGTTTTCAAAGTCGCTCTTCTATATGAAGCTCTTAAATTGGATTCTTAGAACAGAAAATGAGTTTATCACTATGATAGTCTAAACAGATGTTCAGAAACGTTTAAACCAAATCTCACATCTTTGATCTGAAACGTGTTAAGTAGGTCAACAAACGGATTATGTTATCGCTTACTCTCGCTATTAAATGCTTGTGAGATACCGGCAGGCTGTGGTTCCTCTTATATTGCAGATGTCTACAGACGTCGATGTTCCCGTCATTCATTTGCTCCCTGCTCACTATAAAAAAAACAGATGTGACGTATTTTTCATGTCAAAATATTTTATATCAAAACTAAAAACCCGTGTTGTACCATCTCGCGTGTAATAAGTTCTCGAGAAATTATTCACCTTTTTGTCACAGTGAATATATAATATGGCTTACAATCTTCGCATACAAATTAAACATTAAACATACTAAATAATACATATATTAAGTATATAGAAGCCACAACCAATTCACGAATAACAAGCAAATAATATAATGTAACAGACCGTAGGTTCGATCACATCTCCAATGTCCTTCCATTAGACTGTCCGCAGTCAATATCCTTTCTACACGCGTCATTATAAGTCACAATTCATTAAATTTTTCGTCAAGCTTACAATTTCAATAGGGCTGTCGGGTGTTCGCCGGCGAGACGTATCGACATTGGGATCTCAGATCAGTATTGATACCCGTTCCCGCGCAGTCACTTGACCGGGGTGGCATCGCGTCTCATTGTGTTACACCTATCTAGTACCATATTAAGCGTCTAATGTATGGAATTTTATATCAAGATGTTGAATCGATCCGTAAGCTTATAATGTTTTAAGTTCATTTTAGTATTGAGACGATCTTTCTCAGATCACAGATTATGACATAGCTCGTAAGTTGAAAGCTAATCAAAATGTTTTAATCGATGACGAGATAACATTAGTGTTGTGCTCCGTACTCTGAATTAAATATCGATAAATTTACATTCACTTAAAGGAAGATAAGCGCACACTTTAATGTTTTTAACTTATCTTGATCGCTTAAATTGCCCTGATTTTTAGATTAAATTTGTTTGTTTTATATTTACATCGGTTCGACATTTATATTAATAAGAATTCTTAGTGTTCAATTTGTTAATTAAAAATAATTTTAAAACATCTTTTATTTATAGAACATATTCAAATAATATCGATGTAATTGTATATAAATAACGCCTCACTAAAGGTGAATAAATTCCTTGCATTGCTTTAATTGATTTCTTGAATATTTTTAGTTGAGTGAGTCGCCATTAATTGGGATCTTTGTACAACTTATCGATTTACGGTTCCTTCGATCTGGACGATCGGATATTGATAGGCTTTGTCCATAAATATTGATTTATTGAGTACGTTATTAAAGACTAGAGAATAAACATACTATGGATAGACTTTGTCACTAAACTAATTGTAATAAAGACTTAATTCCCGTGTAGTTTGTTGTAGATACTAGTATCAGATTTGTCGTGAAGGACGAGTATGAAACTGGGAATGTCTCACAGAATGTTTAATTATAACAGGATATACACATGTTTAACTGGGGTATAAGTATGGTTGTAGTCGATTGGAGGACGCGGCCTAGGTAAGACGTAAGAAGGACAGATGATGTGGTCAATTTTGCGGGAGTATCCTGGATGACGGCCGAAGATCGAGCGTAGTGGCGACCTTTGGGAGAGGACTACTCCCAGCAGTGGCTGATTCGATAATGGTACACGTATAGAGGAACGTAACGGGGAAGTTTGTGAATTAATATTTTTGTTATTAATACCTAATCACTAGCTTAGCTAAGAAATCATTGCCAGGTGGGCTACCTAAATATATCAATCGATTTGTTAGCTTTACGCTCAAGTGGCAAAAAAGTCGATGCGTTGACTCGGACATCGGAATCGTTTTAACCGGAGAGCACTCGAGTCATTTGTTTGCTCGAGAGTGTTAGCCCTTTGCATTCTAGAGTCGAGAACCAGAGAGGGCTTATTTAGTTTACCGTGACAAGAGCACGCGGTATTGTATGAAGACCCGCTTTCAACGAAAGGCATGATCATAAACAAATGACTGACTATCACTATTTGAATGGCGAATGATTTTATACTAATAGAGTTGCTTAATTGGTTAAACGTATTTGTTTACTAAGAATATTTTTTGTGTATAGTACATAAAATATTAGACAAATATTACGCAATACAAATATACATATCAATGAGTGCTGTCATTAGAAGGGATTAAGTTGTTTAAAGTTTCTTGAGACATAGTCATAAACTAAAGATAAAAAAGTGAGAGGCGGACCGCGGCCGCGAAATAACACCAATCCCACTCACCCTGAAGAGCCCGCGATGGGTTCCAAACTAATCGGTGCAACCGGATGAATACGTGAGTGTTAGGCGTATTATTTTCAGTTTATAATTTAAATTTATTATTAATGGAACATCTGAAGTGTACTGTTCTATGGGAATACAGAGTTAGGTCAAAATAATATAACTTCTACGTAATATTCAAAGCGGTGTGAAAATATCCTTTGTCGAATTCTTGTCAAACAATGCTTTGTGGTGATCATTCTTTGATGTCGGTGAAGCAGCGCCGCACGCAACCTGGAACGTTCCTTTGATAACTGTGTACAATGTAAACAATATTATTTCATAACTTTTATTCTCTTAGACAGTTTCGTGTTTAAATTATTTTTCTGGTTAACATTATCTGCAGTTTGGGCGATGATTTAATAAGAAAAGATGTTGAATGTGAATCTACTGATGAATATTAAAAAAAACAAAACAATGTCAGTATCTTGATAACAAGAGTATTTACGTATCCAGTCAAAGTGTAGTCGTGATTGTCGAGTTCTGTTTTCTATTCAAACAAAGGTCTGAAGCTTATAACGAAGTCTAGTAAAATATAAACAAAAACTTGATATGCTTTACGTCAAATCTATGGTGAACTTTAAGCAATATCGTACAAACCTTGTTTACAAATATTACGAGTTACATATTATAAATTAACCATCGCCAGCGACCTCTTCCTTTGTAATCTAACACTTTCGCTGCGGCATCAATTTGCGACATAAATTTAAATTTAGGAACCCAGAACTGAATGTATAAATGTAAATAGAGCAAAAAAGAGTACAGACCGCGAGTCTGTAGGGGAATAAAATTATTTATAAAAAAAGGCTTTATCGATCCCTTTCGTGACTAAACGTTAGTGCAATACGCGGTCCATTAGACCCCACCAACTTTAACAAAGCCCTTCGCACTACAAAGAAGTACACGTTTTTCTTTGCCGCACCATAGGAAAGTTCCATTAGGGATGATTTAGACCTCGTTTCGCAGCGGACGTGTTAAAATTAACTTCTATAGACTAGTTGTGTTCTATTCCAGGGGGTAATTTATCACATATTCAAATTTTACCTTGATTCATTCAAATAATCTAGAGTTCCGTAATAATAACCAAGATCTATATGGTATTATATCTGTCGAGCGATCGAGGCCAGGTGGGGTAGGAAATTGCTGGATTGGAGGTGACCAAGAGTGTGGGGCGTCTTCCCTCCAGGTGGACCGACGACTTAGTGCGGACGGCAGGAAGACTTAGGATGCGGAAAGAGGAGGACCGCATACTGTGGAAGGCATTGGGAAGGGCCTATGTCAGCAGTGGGCAGACAAGGGCTGATGACGATATGTTATTAGTATCTATATGTTACGTAACTAGTCCTATATCTTATAAAACGCTTTCCATCAAAGGGGTAATGGGAAAGTTCACTAAACTACATACGTAATAAGTCGCGTAAAAAAATGTTTAGCCAATAAAACGGGCAATCGATGTAAATAAAGCCGTCTTGGAAACGGTGAACGACTGAAAAAAAAAAGTATATTCGGTGCAAGCGATTTCGCTACACATTTGTGGCCTCATAAATACAAAGTGTTTACAAACAACATCGCTTTTGACGTTAACAGTTCAATAAAACACATTTATCACTTTAATGACTGTTTTAGCAGCACTAAGCTCCGCCTTATTTTATCTTTGAAATTTTTATTTGACCTATCTGACATTTGTTATGAAAATTAATAAAATATTACGCCTATGAAATTGTTTTATATGATATGGCCGGTGAGTTATGGCTTGCGGAATGAATTATGCCACGCTTAATTTCTTTTATAACTACATGCAATGTATTTATGATAATAATTAATGAAAAACGAACAGTTTATATCTTTTTTTCTTTATTTAAAAGTAAAGCAAATTAGAACTACATTATTGGTACATTAAATATTATATTTTAAGGTTATAAATTGTATCACAACACGACAAACAAGATTAACTGCCAAAGAATAAGATTCACTAAATTATAGTAATTGGTCTTCCTTTAAGGTGTGTCTTTGGAATAATCATTTGACCAGTTTGTTCACTATTAAGTTAGCGTTTCGTGTGAAATTTATTTTAATGTGAAATGTTACAAAGTAACGTATTGCTAATTCTGTCAGTTGGCTGACCGTTATAAGGTCGTGAGGATTTAATTATTATTATTAAAAAGGTTATATTTGTCGCGTCCAGTCGTCGGTTCTCGCCGGTGGCGTCAGGTGCATGTAAACGCGATTGTTTGTTTAACACAATTAGCGTTTCGCACGTGTGTTCTAATAATAGAAGTGTACCGTACGCCTCACTGTCTATCACTCGCTCCCATTCAGGGAGTGTCTGTTTTGTATTACTATTGCTGTAATGAAAGCCGAAGAGCTGCACCGACAACTATGCACATCCGTGCACACCATTTAATCAACCGTCGGACCATCAGCGATCAATTAACACACTTATTCGAATGCCATTGGAACTATTATCGCCTGCGGATGCGAGCTAAACTTCATCACATATCCACTAATTGTTATATATGCAAAAATTTTATATCAATTTTAGCCCACGGCTCGATGTAAATGCCAAATATAGCCGCGGGAATGATAATTAACAAAATTTAGAAGTTCGATCAGTTTTAAATTGGTATTACAAACATGAGTTTTGAAAAGACCAACAAGTCGCGTATTTAATTATACCCCGTCTCGATTACTGGGCCTCGTTGGTGGATCGATCATAACTTTTAAAATACATCGCCTACACTATTCCTAATATCGTCTCGCTTGTTAGGATTTAGAAACATTTTAAAGTAGAGACTAATCCGTTAAATATTAGTCAAAATAGCGCGAAAATCGTTTTGCGGTGCGCGTGCGCCGACCGGGGTGGCGCAGGTGAACGTCAGTCTGCTCTGGGAGCTCCCGCCGGCAGGGATCCACTCACGCAACGCCGCGAAATTCGGTACTGTTTTTCGAAGTACATTGAACAAGAACTTTAGAATTATCGCGAGATTTCGAGCATTGTTATAGGTCTGGTATGTGTTCTGTAAGGATCAGAGAGGCCATGGCTAGGGGCGGGGTGCTCGGCCAGTGATGTCCGTCGAGCGATGCGGCCGGTGGTCATCGCCGCATGCTTGCTGCTGCTAGCGCCCATCACCGACTCCTGGTGGTGAGTTTACCGAACACATAAACTAAATATTATAACCGTTAAATCCGCAAACAAATTTCATGTAACTTTAATTAATTTCCAACAATATTAAATCTACTTTTTAACTTCTGATACAAACATTAAAATTCTGTCAATTTTTTTGAATAATTCTTACTCAAACAAAGCTTTTCAAATTTCATTTCACATGATTAACATAGTAATTCTGAGCGTTTTATACATTGCCTGTTAGAAAGAACAAAAGTAAAAGTTTCAAGTTAATAAGTTGGAGCCTACGGATTCGGTTTCATTTACACAATTTCTGCTTTTTCCTCTTTCTTGTATATTCATATAACAATAATTTTACAGTTTATTTTTTTATTATATACTAAGCGTTATACGTATATAAGTTATTGTTAATTTTACGTCAAATAACTACAGCATCTGTTGAAAAGTAACAATTCACTTTCGTTTTCGTACGTTCGACTCTGAGAACATTGAGAGATAACAAATGCTATTGTTTAATTGTTTTTTTTTATTTTGTTGACATTTATTACATAACGTAATTCAATACTGGTAATTGCCAACTGATCAAAACTCGATTATAATTCAAAATAATCAAAGGTTATATTATTCACAGCTTTGTGATCTTATTCTCGTCATTAACTTAAACTGTGTCAAGTTTTTCATACGAAATTTCCGCTCTATGCATTAAAACGATAATGTAAACTACACAAATAATGATTAGATTCTAGTAAATTTATTATTAAAACATCTGTCTAAAACCACTCTAACATTAAATGTAGCCTTTAATAATAAACTTAATTAATAAAGTTTAATAATTTTAATTATACTTAACGACACACAAACGAATGTAACGCATCAAACAAATTTAGTGAGTCCGAAACGAAACCTGATCGACCGCTTTGTGATATTTTTTTCCACAATCTGGATGCAATAAAATTTTCTGGGGTATCGAGACAGCAATAGGCTTGATGTACTGTTGCGGATCATTTTTGATATTCAATAAAAAAAAAGCTTCAAATATACCAATATACAATATATTTTGTACATCTTGTTGAATTTCTAACTCGGGGTTCCATTGGGAGTTTATTTTTTACACTAATGGTGTTAAGATAGAGATGCGTATAGCCGAGTATGGCCCACTGCTATTCGCTACAATCAGAATTTGAAAAACATGTTATGATCTTCACTTTCTCAAAGGTTCCTTTGGGAATGCGGATGTGAATGAGCGATGATTACACCCTTCTCTTATAGAAAGGTTTTTTTTTTTATTTTTTACTTTATCATTCTATAAAGCGTATTGAGCGTCTGTGGCGCAGTTGCTAAGCGCTTGACCGGACCGGACCGTAGTGACATTGTCCTGGTTCTATTCCCGCAATGTACCAATGTATTTTTCAATTTTCGAATTTCATATGTACATTGTACGACTTTCTTACAATGAATGAAAACATCGTGATGCCTTCACATTTCGAGGCGGAAATTCAAAGATATGTGTGAAGTCAACCAACCCGCACTGGGCCAGCATGGTTGACTATAGCCTAGTCACTTCTAATGGGATAGGCTCCGAGTCCCTCAGCGGGGACGTATAGGGAGCTGGTGATTCTATGAAAACATATATTAACAGAATAATTATTGCGTACGAGAGGCTCCGTAATCATCATATATTTAAGTTTGGTTACCGTTTAGATCATCCAACATTGAATTTACATGGTGAATCAAATTCTATTATTGTAAATGAATTTTCGCACGGCTCGTTACTTGCGCTAGTGTTACTGAGAATCGGAGCTTCAGCAGTAGGTGGCGAGGCTCCAAAGTAAACCGCGTGTATTCAATGAGCCAAATTTCTATGAACAGGCTTCTGTAACAAACAACTGTTCAAACTAAATAGAATTAACTATAGCAGTTATAACATGGTCCAATGGATATTTTGTTATAACCAGCGGTCGCTTATTTGTCATAATTAGTACACAATTTTGAATTAAGATTGTCTTTTTTTTATTAATAAACTATCTGTATGCACTTTTCACCTACATTAAATTTATAACCAAATGAAATTTTCTTGAAAACCACTATAAAGATTTCGCCTAACGTATAAACGTAATAATTACAAAATAATCTTCATTTCTTTTTAACTAAATAAAATTTCCATCTTATTTTGTAGCACTAATCATATAATAATACTTATAAGAACTGATTGTGTTGCATAATACTATCCATTTCACATAAATTGTTTCATAGTTTCCTCTTTTCTTTTGTTTTTCATATAACAGATTTGATTTGAAACCGCAATATGCACTGCGCAACAATTACTTCCATCAGTTAGCAAGTTTTCTGTCTCGTTCTCTCAATTCATTTATTTCATATAATAGAATAAGATAGAAACATATTAAAAGAGCTTGTCCTTAATGAATTTTCCAATCATCAAACGGGTTACAATAACCAGTAACAAATGACTGTTCTGGTACAAAAAAGGAATATATAATGGTGTAGCCGATATAATTACAACGATGAGATTTATGACGTGGAAGTGTAATAAAGGTGATTTTAAACGTAGTTCGCGTCTGCTTTTATTTACACGTGCCAACGTCGGAGCTTAGTGGGTCTATATTAATTAACAGTTGAGTTGTATTGTTAATTAACATGTGTGACGAATAGAGACAATAGTTGATAGATTGATGTTCAAACGTGCTTGGGTAACGAAATGAAGTTACCGATTATGTTTATGATAATTTGATTTTGAACTTCAACTCGTTTAATTCGAAAGTTTTTCATATTGAATCAACTGACTTTTATCTCAGTAGATGTAAAAACTTTCAGTCAGATAAGAAATATTCAATTGAAAATGGATTACAGCATGAAAATTAGTTACAGATTGTCGCTGCGATGTAAAATAGGTATGCAGCCTAGTAAAAAATTTCTATCATCATCATCAGCAGTTGTCTGCCCACTGATGGACATAGGCATTCCCCAATGCTTTTCACGGTACGAGGTCTCCCGCCTTCCGCTTTCAAAGACTTCTCCCCGTCTGCACTAAGTCGTCAGTCCACCTTAGAGGGGATATCTCACGCTTATTAAAGACTTCATTAAATTGATAATACGAGTTGATGAGAGCAAAAGTTCCTTGAAATATTGTTGAATGTTAATCCGTGTGTAATTCTCCTCGGTCCGCATTTGATCATAATAAATTCAAGGTCCAGATGCATAAATCTTTGAGCATGAAATTCAATAAAGTCATACCGACTGGCGAACCACCGCGGAGGGCAGTTTAATTTGCAATTAATCAAGTGCGGACTTAAATTAGGCGATTCGAGCACGATCGACAAAAATTGATGTTGCGCCTAAAGGGTCGGCCAGCGCCGGCACTCGGAACGTGTTCCAGGACTTTACGGTTAACTTATAAAGATAACAGAACGATATTGTTTTTCATTATTTTAATTATTTATTGTAATTTTCGATGCACGAGAATGACCCCAACTACCTTAATGATTAAGAAATCGACACGAAGTAGATACAGATGCTGCAGCGATGAAGGGTTTGGAGAAATAGATACTACGCAGACCGTTCATAGGATAAAGGGCGGGGACACATAACGATTTCTCTAATTATGGTAAGGTCATTATAACATGGTTATATCAGATAGTATCATAGTATAATACCAAAGAATTTAAGGGTCTTTATGAATTAAAAACAATTACGAAGTTCTATTAAAGCTTAAAAGCTCTCGCGAAACTTTTTTGCAAATGCAACTGTGTTGTAGATTTTTTTGTACCAAGTTGGAAAATTCAATGGCTTGCAATTCGACAGCCAAATTCGCTGATGTCACTGCAAGCGTCGGTTTTTTATGTTGAATAATAAGTCATTTCGGCAACTTTGCGTCTGACACGTGATAGATTGATTTGGACGACGGGACGCGTAATTTAAGAGTGATTACTGTCATTAATGATTCTTGAACCTTTATACGAGATAAATAATGCTGTTTTGATTTGAACGATGTCTTTGACCCGTCTAAAGTATTCGATAATTAGCAAATTGTAAAATTTAAAGTTGATAAGTGGGAAAGAATGTAAAATTACCTACATCTACATATTTATCTTAATCTTGTCATTATTAAGTTTATTAACATTCCACTTACACAGTTCATCCATTTAAATTACGCTATAAAATATAATCTACCAACACATCTGTGTATAAAGTGTAAATCGGCTAAATACTACGACACTCGCAGCAATTTTAAGTTTACTATCACGTGACGTCAATCAAAGGAGTTTTTATTAAACTAACAATAACGAGTTGTCGCCCGTTGTTTGAAATTCGAATATAATTTGTTTTTTTTTTATTGGCGTTCTTTTGTCAACAATAAAATCATATCTTAAACTGTGTTTAATTTAGCGTCCATCCGTTCTACCGATATCATTATAAATCTCCAAAAACTTTTCGTTGTTATATGGCATTTCTTAAACTGTAAATGAATCTCTTGTTGTATTCAACACTTTGACTTCGAATTCTTTAAAATATGTCTTAAGAATTGTCAAATGATCGTGAGTATGAAATACCTTACGAATAAGTAGAATAATTTGGCGCGCAATAATGCGGTCACGTAAATTTTCAAAAAGATAAGCCGCGCTAAAGATAATATCCAAGGCTCAGACTATAACGGATATGATTCCTCTACGTGATAATGCGTATGTTTTCAGAAATTTAATGGAATTGCCAACTGTATGTGCGACATTCTTGAACACATTCGCTAAAATCTGTTTGAAATTGTACTGCCAAGATTAAAACGTATTATTCGAGTTTAAGAAGCCAAGATCTGGTAAAACGGCACAGAGAATATTAGAACGATTTTGGTACAAAATTCTTTTTTTCATATTTAAAACTCTAAGGGACGTTTGAAATTAAGCAACACTTAGTACGTCAGGCAAAGTTGATTTTAGAAAGGAACAGTCTTTCAAGCTTCATTTCGATTGATAAAAATTATAAAACTGCATTACAATTTCAAATGATGAATGTTTCAGACGAGTTGCAATAAAAAAAGAACATTGTTTTTAAATTAACAAGAACCAGAAATTATATTAAATGTAACGAAACACAACGCGTATCGAAACTGCAACTTGCCATGTTTGTTACCTGTCCGTCTGTTACCATTGAAACGACCGCATACATTTACCAGAAGCGATCCGAAATATATTCGCTTAGAGACATCGACAGGCGATTTAGATATAAAAAAACTGACAATCTGACCTTGATTCTATATTTTAGTAGCGCTATAGTATAATACGTAACTCAATCATTACTAATCAAGATATTGATTGAAATCATTGCCCATAAAAGTTGATGACAGACGTAGGCGCGGCGGCGGCGTGCGCCCACGGCATCGTTTCTTACTAAAGCATCGATTAGCTAATTAAATACGTTTTTATTTTAATGTCTAAACTGTCTATAAGCAAACGTGCGGACCGACCAGGTGGTTTGCGATGCAACTATGTTTAGAAACGAATCAAGTTTTTGCTAGTTTACATTTCCTTAACGAATAAAAATGTGATAATTTTATAATTTCAATTAAGACGCAGTTATCAAGATTCTTCCGTTAAATCCAATTCCAATGTCTTTTACAAAAGTCTAAATTTGTTTAGTATGTACCTTACACTGTGTATTGAAATTTACCGCTGGCATTAGTGTGTTACTCTATCATTAAACTAAACTGTTCTCAATATACAGTAATATAATTAATATAAGTAATCCTACATAACCATCTGCAGGAGAGGTCTTGTCACTACACTTGCCAGGAATCAAATGTGACTATAACAAAATCAAAAAGGCACCCGTATCCATTAGTTATACTGTACTCATGTTTTAGGTACACCGGAAGTGAAGGCGACAAAAGTATGTTGTTATAGTTACATTGGTTTTAGTAACTAAATAGCCTCGAATTTTCTATTTTAAGTAATAATGGAGAAAAATGTTTTTTTAAACGGTTTCACATACCCCCTAGTGTGGGCCGACATTAATACGAACACGGTGTATATGAAATAAGTTGATATAAAGTGAAGGAAAATAATTTACGCTCCTCGAGAGTGAATTCAATTAATTTGTTTGATATGTAACATTAATTTGGGTATCTGTATCAGAATTGTAATTAAAATACCTCGTAAATATTTTAACATTAATTTGTGACCGCGATCTGATTTGTTGGCGCACATTTTGTTTTAGTTGTATTTTATTTTAAGTGTACAAATTTGAATAAGTGACATTGCAACTTTTTGGATCGGAGATTTAAGATAATCTCCATTTAGGTAAGAGTAATAATTGAGACCAAAGATGTGGATGGTGTGTGTGAAAGAGGCTATGCGTAAGAAGTGTGTGAGTTCAGATAAGACGGCTGACAGAGATGTATGGAAAAGGGAAGGTTAATGATGGTGTAAGAATAATCATTAAATAGATTTGTGACATAAAGTTTGTACGTTTTTTTCAGTAAATTGCGGCGACAGATTAACGTGAAATTTGGAGAAGATCTTTAAAGCTTTTTTGATGAAAAAAATGACCTTTAAAATCTTTCAAATTCGACCAATGGACGAACGCTAGTTTACATTATTTGAAACTCACAGTTTATACTCTGTAATGTAAACAAACCAAAAAAACAAAAACTGTAGCCAGAGGGCGCTTCAATCAGCTTTCTAAAGTACGCTAAGAAATTAGTACCATATTTGTCCACAGTATGGCGAGGGTTTTTATATATCTGTCCAGGTTCTAACCGCTTTTATTTACCGTTGGATATATAAATTGAAAGCATCTGCGTAAATGACATATTTTTTCTTGTTTCACTTCCGTTTTCCGTGAACTTTTAATGAAAATGCATAATTAGTTGTGACAACTTTGACTACATTTGTAGAAATAATTAAAGTACCGTATAGACGTTGGCTTCATTGGCTTTTTTATTTGAACAATTAGAAGTAACCATCTGAGAGATCTTTTGTTTCGATAATTTACAATAAAACATAACATTTAGGTTTAAAAATATCGTAACAAAAATAGCTGAAGTTCCTCAGTCACAATATATCTTTCCAATGTCATAGAATTTTTAATATCGCTCCAGTAGTTTTGTGAGTTTATCCGCCACATACCAAACAAATGTTTTACTCTTTATAGCTACATTATAGATTTATTGAGTTACGTAACAAAACAATTTTGTAATCATCACGGTCAATTTGCATAACAAATATTAGACTTAATCAGACATAAATTAGAAAAACACATCAATAACTTTTATAAAACGGTACTGGCGGTCACGACGTTTCAATTCCAGTTCTCGATGACAATAAAAATTGATAACATCGAAACACAATTTCTCTTCACATCTATGTGGGGATTTATGATATGCCCTGATGATACGATGCAGTCGTATTTGTTTATCAACTCCAACAAACTACGTGTTAATGGAATCTAAAAACAATAAAAGATAAATTTAATAAAATTTCAACTGATACGCATTTTTATAAATTCAGATCTTACGATTTCAGCGCGTTATGAATGTATAGAATTGGAGGCATAGCACACACGCCGCGGTTTATTCCTAACATGCAATACTTGCTTGGTTTTCATCTTTTATTAAATGCGTATTTACAATTTTATTATAGTTATTTGTAAAACATCAAAAGTCACTTGGAGTATCGTTTGAACGTCTACTGCGGTATGAAGATTGTAAAACTGGACCGCTCAAAGAAAATGTTCCCAATACAAATGGAAGCTTCATATAGCGTTCACCATCGTCGATGTAATTAAGCAATAAAATCGTGTTTATATTTGTTACCAAACAATCTGGTATTTGTGGGACAGATTGAAATGTAGATGGGTATTAAAATTTTATTACGCTCACGATTTCTGTACGGGCGCGTAGGCGATCAATTAAATCAGGTTTAGTTATCGGCTTTCCTATCCGATGTGTGCTAATTTTTTATCTCTTTTTATCGATTCCATAATTACTCGATACGTTTCGTTACTCGTTAATAGTTCCAGCTTTTACTTTTGACTCGTTAAAATAATAAGCAATCGAGCTACATATCGTTACGATGACGGAACATATTTTGCCAGCCACTAATTAAAATGATAAATACGAACTATTTGCATTTTATTATTATTTATGGTTTTAATTTATGTAAGCCAGTCCTGTTTTAATTGCTACGAACAATTGTAAAGTTCAGTCTAATCTTTGACCGTATTTAATTGTGTTCTATTCGCAAAGAGTAAAACAAAACAGAGTGTAACACGACTCCTTAGTACTTAAGTCACGTGACCTGTGTTTAAAGTAATTACTTTTTTTCAAGGGGACGTCAAAGAATTTGTTGATAATAGTCTGTGCTCTGTACATGTCTAGCGAGTGTCGAGTGGTACGGTGGAACTAGTTCATTTAGCACCGGCAGTGGTGCGATGGCCTGTCGCACGCGGGCGGCCGCCCGCGCTGTTTGCGGTGCGCTTAGCGGGGCCACGCTAACCAGCGCTGTCGTTGCATTACAGAACAATCATGTAGACACACCACGAGGTATTTCATGCTTAACAGGCGCCATTTTTAGAAAATACAGTCTCGATTCCCTGTATCTTCTCGTCTTACTCATTTTGGTACCTTTTAGTATGTCTACGTCAATATAGGAGTTATTACATATTTACAGATATTAAACATCTTTATGACGCTGAACATAGCTTGAGTCGTTACGCAGAGCACTATGTCAAAGGTACTGGGGCGTCACAAGATGCAGGGGGGGGGTATTAAGAAGCGCACGGATGACCTTGGGCCACCGAAATATTTGAAAAGATGTATACAAGAGCAATTTTTAAATCAGCAAAATATAAAATCAAATAAGCCAAGGATACCATTTTAAATTACAAGGTCAATTAGCTATAATATTTTTCGTCTGAATACTGTTACAAAGACAATGTCCTACAGCAATGTCGCGTGTAAGAAAAAAAACGGTTATTTGAGTAAAAAATTCTTTTTAATTTGATTGAAACCTATGATACACTGCTTAATCTTTGGAACAGTAACATTTCGTGTACAGAGCGAGTTATTGTGCGTAGAACTTCACCAATTATCGCATCTCGCGCCCATTATGGTCACAAATCTCGGTGGCGCTAAAACCGCGTGTCATAACAAATCGCTCAAAAAGGTTCGATTTCTTAATCTTTTAATTTCTAAAGTGTACAATATAGAACGTGTACACTATGGAAGTACATTCTAAATGTAAAAACTTGACTTAAGGAAACAATAAAATTATGTAAAATTCTTACTATATTAAAATTTAGAACTTAGCAAATGTAGTTACTTAATCAAATTAAATTTCCAAAATTAGTTCTTATATATATATCTAAATTATCATGGTATAAATTAATCCGAATCTTTTAAGCAACTTAAATGGTCGCTTTCCTTGCTTTGTGGGTAAGAGAATCTAAAACGGGTGCAAATGTTAGGTGACGCCACAAGTCAATTTCAATGTCCACTAATGGTAGTAACACATCTCAAAACGCTTACGAAAGCCAAGAAAAACCTAACAATGAAGAGACGAACGTCTCAAACCCAATTCGAAGCGACACAGCAAACACGGGCCGCGGCCGGAGCCGGCATGAGCGCGCATGATGCGTCCACTAAAACCTTGTGACAACACCGCTCATCGTCACATAAACTTTTAAAAGTGTTTGCTCGCGTACACTGTGACAGAGCGATCTAGTGTGGCGACCGATGTTGACAGACGCGGCCGGCCATCTTGTATATGCGTTCGAATCGACGTCTATACGTATGGGGGAACGTCGAAAACGGGAGCGAGCAGTGAATACGCTTTACGCTAAACGAGTAATGGTAATGATGTTTACAGTTAAGTCGTCATGTGGTCGCTAATCGCGTCGAAGTCGCGCGTTAGCGCCTCGCCCGGTGTCCGCAAACAGCGTCATTCATTGTCACCCGCTCAATGAGGCTCCTTCCTCCTGCAACCTCATCGCTCCTCGCTCCTCGGTGTGTGCTCTCACGCTCCTCACACGCACGATAAAGAAGCGGCAGTATTTTAAACCTCTAGAGAGTGCAATTTAATAATTTAAAGTGTAACAGTTACCTTTTGTAAGTGCTATAAATATAGAGTCATTTAGTTTAAACTACATTACATTAGACGTAAATATATGTGAGTGGGCCAATATTGCAATTGTACTGCTGCCAAGTGTAACGTATTGTTGACATAGGTCAGGGCCACAGCGACACTTCGCTTGCACTTTCGATGACAATTATAAATGTCACTCTTTAACTGTCTGCAAACAAAACAAATAAAGTTTCAAATTAAATTAACGTATTAAATTAATTTATTTATGTTACGTATAACTTTGATGGCTATAAAGGTAGAGGAAGATTGAAGGTATGGATGGATGTGATATGGGCAAGAAGTAAGTGAATTCAGTGATGAGTGTTAGAGATGTATGGAAGAGTAGTATATACTGTGATGACATAAAGAAGGAAAAGGGCAGGTTAATGATTATATAAATTTCTCGTTTTAGGTGATGTATTTCGTTAATTTTTAGTGCTTTCCTACATAATATTATTGTTTTTGACTATAACTGTAAGTCTAATTATTAGATCAATCAATCATTTAGCTTTTTACATTGTTAGATAACCAGATCATTATTATTCCCACAATTGAATAACATAACGTTAGAAGAAAAGTTAGCATTACAATAAGTAAGACTTTACAATCAACGATGTAATTGGTTAAAATTGCTGGGTATTACGAAAACATATTGATGTCTCCATCTTTACAGAATGTATGAGAGAGATGTCTATATGTTTATATATAAGTGGAAACGCAAGATAAAGAAGCAACTAGTCATTCAAAAATATCACCGACCATCGTTAAGACGCTTCCCTCCTCGCTTAACCGACTTTCACACACATGGTGCTTTGAAGAAATAATGAATTGACATACAACTTATCATAGCTAATTTATTCGTCTGGATGGACAGTGGTTTGTCGCCGGTTTGGCAAAATTCCATCCCTGTATTCATACTAACATCGCCTCTATTCCTTATGTCGAAAGTTCCTTCTTGTTCATGTCCACTTGGCTGGGATTTTCTCAGATCATTGAAACACTCCTGTCAGTAAGGTACAGTTAAATTGAAGCTAAAATAAACTGTACCTCATTTGAGACGTATATCGTAATACGCCGGATGGAATATGTAACAATAATTATTATAATAAACATTAACTGTTACGTATTTAATGTAAATGAACGATTATACTTTACCTTTATGACGAATCTTATTAACATGTTAAAAATAACATTTAGAATAAACAGATTTTTTCACAATGCTTGTGTAATGTGTAATATTCATTTTTATACTTTAAACGTATCTACTTATGAACCTACGACCGCCAGTTCGATAGTCCGTACCCTTAACAACTAGGCTATTAGCGCTTTTCTAGAAAGTAATGTATTTGCATTGCTTGTAATTAAGATTCAATTATAACTAGTATATAGTACAAGGTATACTCTTATTATGTGGTAGCGGATTGTATCATCAGCTCATTATCAGAACATAACTACGAACGCGGAGATTTGACTGTACTTGACATTTAATAAACAAGAAAAACCATTAATTGAATGAAACACTACTATGTTGTATGCTATAAAACTTACTCGTTCGAGAACTTAAAAAACATAATCTTACATACCGCTATTTATGTCGTCTGGAGCTTACCCTAATTATTTCACCAGTTCGGAAACAGGAAAGTAAAGCCTTAAAGGCGCAGAAAAAGGGCTATAAAAATAGTTTGGCGGATGGTCCTTCAAGCCGGACACCTTATAAGGAAGGAAACACTACTGATAAAGATCTCGATAACTTTAAGCTGAAGCATTCTTGCGTCGAGGTAAGACGAAGTGAACCACATTGTTGTTTTATTGGCCGACATCGCGGCTTCATTGCCGAATGTACAAAATGTTTTTTGGTGTTCTCGCCAAATTTGACTTCGGCGTACCCAATAAATCGAATTGTAATTAATACTCACAATTAAAGTTCCTAAGGTCGGGTAACTGTACGGGTTACGATTCGACAAGAGTTCATTACTCCACATATTATTTCGTAGTAATTTTTTGGGCCCTGCTGTACTCGGAATAAATTCAAATTGAAATAATTACTTACTTAGAATTTTGATTAACTTCATGACTATATTACATATAATTCTTTTTACATTATAAAGGACTAAGAAAAACTCTTGCATTTAATATTAATTAGTGACTAAATAAACAGGCCACCAGTGGTAATTAAAAGCAAAACTATTTGTTTTACCTATGTCCGACCCGACGAAATTTTCATTATTCAAATTCTTACTTTAGATAAGCATGTTATCAATACGTAGTCAGACTCAACAAGACGCTGGTTACTTCTAGAAAATAAAAAACGATGAGTCAAATGAACAGCGAATTCCGGAGATGCATTACGAAATAAACGCCGGTATTTCCTTGCAGTAAACATCGGCGGTGTTCGGGGGTTAATAAAATCATTTCATACGTTCGTTTCGCGCAACGCGGCCGTGTTGTGCTCGTAATTTAAGAGCATCTTGACGTTTACTGTTGTAGTAAAACCGTGAAGGCCAATCACTAGTCGATTTCATGACTTCAATACTTGTACAAGAAGATTTTTTTTTCGTAAATCTCGATGTTATTTACGACGACCAGGCAACGTATAGTTCCGCTATCAAAACGAACCACTTTAGCTACATAAATTATAGATTAATAAATTTTATATATTTTTAGAAACGTAAACACGAGAAACATCTAATACAACAAGAAAAAAATTATTGTACGGTTGTAAATTAGTATCTATCGAACATTTAATTAACACATATTCATTTTTAAAATGAAAATATAAGTAGATTTCTGTTAATTTACTAATATTTCTGGTAAACCACTCCTGGTAAGCTTAAAAAAGCTTGTGTTAGGATATGGTTCATGACATTAGTCGAATGGCGGGTTTCGAATCCACAACCGCTAGAACAATATTCTGCACCCTTAACCATTTTTTTTAAATAAAAAAATAATAAATCACTAAATCACTAACAGAGAGAAAAAAACAGCATGCTTTTCTCTCTTACGAAAATATTACAGGAAAGGTATTAGAAAAAGGTAAATAGAATTGTTTGTAACAATTCGTGCCGTCGAGTTCCGTCATTGGACCACTCTACAGAACGACCGGTTCCATCCGCACCACCTGGATAGCTGGCACTCCTTGACTGTGCGGTTCACACGCCATTTTCTGCCTCGCACAGTCGCGTTGTGAAACGGTCTGTCCTCGGCGGTATTTCCAAACCAGTACAATGTAGGGTCCGTCAAGAAGCGAACGTATGTCTTTTTCAAAGGCCGGCAACGCTTCTGCCCCTCTAGTATTGCGGATGTCTATGGGCGTCGACGACTATCTTTGTATTCCCACCGCTCTTACTTTGCTTGTTTGCCCCCTTTTCTCATAAAGCAGGTAAATTTAATATATTACATTACACATACAATCCTTACATTATTCATTAATTATTTCATAATGATAAATCAAGTAAACTTCGGCTCTCTCCGCGCGCTGTGTAATGTATGAATGTTGGTAATATTCTTTAAAAATCAAGTTTTTATCAAAGTCCGACGGGAGGGTAACAGCTGTTGTATAAGAGGTGAAATTTCTGTACGCGTGTGAATACCTAAGATTAATCATCATTGATAATAAAGGATAATTACACTATTATAAAGTTTATCTCAATACGTAAACAAGAATTTAATTTATAATTTCATGAGATTGTAATGAATCATGGACTTTTTAAGATTCTTTATAACTGTAAGAGAAAGTGCTGTTATCTCTGCTTACCATTTTTATTTTAGCCACAGAAATCCGCCAAAATAGTCAACTGTTACTACAGTTAAGTCAAGTGACTTTTGTCAGTATCAGTATTTGTTGACGCGTTGCCAATCTTTAGTTGACAGACGAGGGGACAGACAGATAGATAAATAGAAAAAGGGTGTACATGCATTTTCCTTCTCCACCAAATTCACCTTCACTTCCTTATAAGATAACAGTGGGAAGGATCAAAATGTTTGGTCTCCAAAGACCTTTCTTTATTGCGGTGTTAAGAGTTATATTAGCTAGTTTATCCCAACATACATTAAACATTAATCTTTTTCATTATTTTTCATTCTCTAACTACCACATTGATTGGTCAGTAAGGGTATCTTTGTCACTCTAAGTCTACAC
>JAODUI010000001.1:1955636-1974712 GCA_027563995.1 Papilio gigon | reverse complement strand
CTCTAACTACCACATTGATTGGTCAGTAAGGGTATCTTTGTCACTCTAAGTCTACACTAAGAAACATTGATAAGTCGGTGACAGAGTGTATGCAGTTATTTCACGGTAAAATATGGGAATTACCTAATCGAAAACATGTGGAACGTATTATCAGTAAGCCAAGACCCGGTTACCGATAGTTTTCAGACAAAATCTAAATTTATTCGAAACTATCTTCGCACTCGGTACTCTGACAATGAACTCTTATCGAGTAAACAATCGTTCAGTCAACGCGACCTGGCGCTCGTCTCTCGCCGCCGCAGCCGCCGTGGCCGATCTTAAATCGATATTTACCGGTTTCAAGTACAACACTAGTTGTGAGTCAATTTAACGAACGTTTCTCTAATTAGACACACAAAATATGTAACAGATAGATGTACCATAATTAATTTTACTTCAGATCTAAACTTGTTAAAACTATTTGGTGAATGAAAACAATGAAAGCATAACATGTTATTAAAAAAAAAGAAGTTGACAAGTATGACTAATACGATGAAGACATTATTAAAGAACAACACTGGCACAGTTACATCTAATCGTGCAGTACTCTATGATGTCGCCCAAGATGGCGATTGATCTAATTATTGAAGGTACTCGACTAATTATAGCAAAACGTCAATTGAGAAAGCGGATCACCGCCGCCTATAAATCAACAACACAAAACATGTTGGACGTCCCTTGACATTCTCAAAGCAAAGATTTTTTTTTTTTCATATAAACTTGTATGTTGCATCTGTTCGGAAATATAGTTAGCGGGAGTTGATTTTTATCATTACCATCTTGTATCGCATTGCTGTAAGCTGCGCACGCTGCTTATAGCATCGAGTAATTGATTTGCCTGTCGCTTAATGATCCATAATTATATGTACTTAAATTTGTTATTTGTTAAGCAAAAACTTTGTCATTGTTTTCATTTATCAACTGTAGTCTTGATATGACAATTGTTCAACTTCTGATGGCATGTTTGCATCAAGCTTCTTATTAAAATAGGTCTACTAGAATATGAAATATCCTGGTCAATTTTATGCTTCAAACTTGACTTTTGTGCTTCATTTGAGGACGCTAACTTGACTGTTGACAGATAACCGGGTTATCGCCATTTTAGTCTAATAACTTTAATTGTACATCAAACTCGTTTCTTTGTCGTATTATTAAGCTTTTAATATGCCGTTTATCGTCGCTGTTTGATTTTCTTTAACATATATTATGGATATTTAAAAGGTACTTTTTGGTTGTAATGTTAATTTGCTTGTTTCCAGGGCGTCCGGCAGCGCAGTGATTCTCGACCCGCGAATGGTTTGCAAGAAAAATCGCCGGACGAAAGGACGTTTGGCGCAAATTTGCAAAAACGAAACGGGTTTGTTGAAGGAAATCACGAAGGGCGTGACGCTCGGCGCAACGGAGTGCGCCTTCCAGTTCAGAAATCGAAGGTGGAACTGCACCACGCAGAGACGCAGTATGAGGAAAATATTGTTGAGGGGTTAGTTGACTTGTTCAATCCTCATACGATTTTATAGAATCGTTGTTGTTTCATTATTTGTACTTCTCATTTACTTTGTCTTTCGAGTTGTATTTTTACATTTGGTGTTAACATTTGTTAGTTTCTGATTGGCCATGGTCGATACGAAAAAAATAAACAGAATATATTTATTATAAATAAATTGAAGCAATACATTAACATTTCAATAAAATTGTTGATCCCACATAAATCAAGCCAAAGTTAATTGGTTATAAAAAGACATTTAATTTAATAATATAAAAAAAATATCGTCAACACATTTAGAAGGTACGAGGCGAACTTTGGAATCGCCTCTGCTGGCACACACCACCCGCTGCGTTAACCTTAATTTTCACTGTATACGCATAACAAATTATACCATATTACAACACATAAAAGCGTTGAGTCACGCAAGTTTGTTCTTTCGTATTATTTATTAAATCGAGAATTCTATTTACGAGCACTCAACAATCAATAGATTTATCGAAATTGCCCCGATGAGTTCATCAACATTTAAGATATTGTAAAATGTGGGCAGGGGTTCGCTACCTGCCGCCTTTATTAGTCCGTGCACAAAAGAATCCAAAACGTGTTAAATCGTACAGATGGATATCGAAGCCTAATTCGATTAGCCCAAAAGAGTTGATTTTTATGCGACCGCTCGTTTATCTAAATGCACCGTTTATAGTGATGCGCGTTGACATTTGTCGATATAACACACATATAAAATAAAAACCACTCTTTAGAATATTTTTACAAAAAGTTTATTTACTTGAAAGTATTTTTTGAATGCTGCCATCTTAAATCAACCATACAAAGTCATTAAAATTATTCTAAATTACTAAATCTAAATGATTAATAATTCTATTACAGTAAAATGAATAATTTGCTGCTGCAATCCAATACTTTTGAAACATATTAAAATAAGTTTGTAATTTTTTTTTAAATTCTGAATTTATTATTTCAACTTTTTACTCAACTACAAAGTAGCTAATACTTTTTTCCGAATTCATTAATTAACTAATGAATTTGGATCACTCGATATATCGACACTTTGTTGACTATTTACGACAGTCGGTACATCACTAAACGACTTAGGAACGAAGGCAATTCGATGTCGAGATGCATTTATTTTACATTCATTAGTGTGAATTAAGTGGTATTTGTCAAAATTTCGTTTGCTAGTACAAAATATTTGTAAACTTTTAAGATTTTTTTTTTGTTGGTAATTTTAATATTTCTTAACGTATATATTCGACGAAAATATATATATACATATTTGTCACGTATTTTATTCGACAATGTCTTAGTTATTTTACGACTTTAATTTTGGGTTAACGCTACCAATTCGGCCAGTGCAAACGTACATTAATTCAACATGTTATGGCTCAATAACTAATATCTTATCTCGAGGCATCTCTGATTTTTTTTTAATCTTTTATGAATAAACAACAGTGTTGCCATCCATATATTAATAGTTACCTGTCGCCGATAGTTCGAACGTAAGTTTTATGTTATTTTTGGTTAAAAATTAAACTTTTCTCACATATTAACTGTGACAAATTTTACATTCTTTTACATCACCTTTAAAAATGGATGTAATTTTTTTCATTATACGTTCATCTAATGATTTTTTTAAACTAATGAAAGAATGTTTAAATTGTAACAAGATTCGATATTTTCGTTTCAAACAAGATGTTTTTTTTTTATGTTCAATAAAAGCTGTTATACAATAAAGAAACGTTGACAATGAATGTTATAAAATTCGATGGTCTTTCGACTACAGTTCAAAGTAAATATGTTTTATTGGTCAAGATAAGTATAGTGAGATGTAATGCTTGAAGTTGAAGGTAGAATAAGAAATTAGTTTAAAAGCTTATAATTTGAGAGCAGTGTGTGGCGCGGCCGCGGCGCGGACGAACCGAATTAGTCCCCGACTTTTATCACTTGGTGACAGGAAAAAAACGTATAGAGGGGATGTCTTATAAGGGAAAGATTTTACATTTTATAGAAGTAAAAAAAAATAAGTCAGAAGATGTTTAATAATGTCAGGTATTGCAGATATATGTAGATTTTTTTTATATATACTCTTAATTAGCTGTAATTTTTTTTAATCATATGTGTATAACAAAACTAAAATGTCATACAAATTAAATATTTATTTAATTGTTTTATATATTTAATTCTGTCTATGAATAAGCATAGTGGTAATAGGAATATTTACTTAGAAAACAATATTATGTTTTACATTAATCTAACACCCTGTATCATTCAAGTCATGAGAAAAAATAATCATCGTTAATTGGTCCCCTTCATTAGTAAGTCGGTGCATTCTTCACTTTGTTGTTTTTCGGTGTCAAATCTTTATCAATGAAAAAAAGGTTTTCATTCTTATTTAAAGAGCCTTATCAAAAAGGTACTTACTGTCCAGTGATTTCTGGCCTCTGCTTATATTTCACTTAATGAGCTCTTCAACAGATATAACTGGAGAACCGAGTCCTTGTAAACATGACGGTCTTTGAAGATAAAGAAAAGAAATAGACAAGAGAGAATTGAACTGAATGCAATAATCATTTGAAATCTTACTTATTACTATCTTACTAATATTATAATGCGAAGAGTAGGTATACATAGATGGATGGATTAAAGTTTGTTATCACGTATCACCAATACGACTAAACAGATATTTTTCAGATCTTGTTTAAATTTGGCAAAGATGTAGAACACAGTCTGGATGAGGACGTAGTGCTCGTATAAATGTTCTTCAAAGTCTACCTTCATTACTCAAAATTTTAGTACCCAAAACTTGACTTACCAACACTTTACATTAAGATCGTACAATCTTTTATACAGAGTATTAATAAAATTAGTCTAATGGGAAGGTGAAATTTAGAAACCGAGCTTCAAAAGTGAGTTAAAGGTCCATAAATCGAAGATATCGATGTGTCCGTTATCAAATAAAACGCGAAGCATTCAAATCGATTAGAACAAAACGACTACACAAAACCCCGCAATGAAAGTCAGGGCTGCGATATCGAGCCGTAAATAGCTCGACACCTTATCGGGCTAGACTGGACGCCGGTACCAATTTCCACTTATACAAAACAGCCTAATTAAGCTATAAACAAAGCCACAAACACGGGCTCCCAAAATATTGGGGTCTAAGGCCTTATACTAATCTCGGAGGGCCATTAAGTGTCGACAGGTCGCAGCGAGGGGTCCCCGGGGGCCCATAAAGATTACCACACGATAACCCGACTACTGCTGCATCGGGACCTCACACATGCTCCGAGATCCTCACATAAATACTCAAGAATGGCTTCATATCGACAAAAAACTCGGCGATAAATTTGGCGCCCCAAACACGTAAATGTTCTTAATTATAGTGTAATTTCCGGGGAGCATTCGGTTGTATCTAATCTTTTCACTCTAACGGTCGCCGTCCAGCCCGCGCCGCCGCGCCCTCCGCCCGCCGCGGATAATGCTCGTGACTCTGGCCGTATCGATTATTGCTTTGGGTTCAGCCACTTATAATACTTAAGTTTTCGGTACCTACATCTTAATAAGTATTTTAATATGTAAATTACTCGGAGCGAACTGACCTGGACATTCGATACGGACGAGCTTTAATTTTAGGTTTTACGAGATAATGCCGGCCTTTGCTAAACGACGGAGCCTGACGTGATATTGAGCTAATAAACATTTTGTTATAAATGAGATACAAGATTAAGAAGCAAACGTAAATCACAGAACCTGAAACAACACTTCACAAGGCGAAGTACGAAGCTTCACCTTCACTAGTTAGTGAAGACTCGAACATGGCGCAATCTTCGTCCTCGTAATGCTGCTTAAGTCTTTAAAATTTTATTTCAATATTAGATTATGTTAAAGAAAAGCTGCTTTTTATGTTTTCTCATTTTATTTATGTTTTCGAGAGCTGACAAATAATTTGCAGATCACCAAATAAAGGCGGCCTACATATTTATAAGTGCTCGATATAGCGGATGTCAGGATGGCTTACCGGAATAAACAATGGCCGGCCGGAGTTATTTGAAAGTCAAACATGAAGCCTGGCGAGGAGTAATCGACGTCTCAAGCACGAAATTGTTGGCGGAGGCGATATCTCGCGACCATCTCGGTAGAATATCCAACAGATCGATGTGCGCGTTTTAATTCGACCGTCTTGCTCCGACATATGCTTACATCTATAATTTGATCTCGCTCTCTGCCGCGGTCTGTTGCCTTTTGTTTTTTATTTTATTTCTTGAGGACAACCGGCCGTCTGTCCGTCACAGGGTGACAGGCGCGCGACGCTCCGGCCTCCGGCACTTATCACCGTCACTCACCTTCCCCGATGGTAAATTAAGGGAAGCCGAACATTGATGTATGACCGAATTAACAAATCTTACGTTCAATAACTTAAATAAGTACCCAAATAACTTAAATTTTTGTACCTCAATCCAATGTTGGATAAAAATTTGTCGCCTTCCATATGTAGAATACGTAATTGTCTAGAAAAGAACGTAATATAACAGAACGGCTGAGAGTGGGTCAACACAATGATATCTCCAAAGACGTACAAAAAAAACACTCCTTATATCATTCAGTTAAAATTGCATCTTTAAGTAAGGTTTGGAAAAATATAAAAAATTTCTGTCGCCATCAAATTGTTATGCAGTTTTGCGACTTGTTTCAAATATATTACGTGTATCTTATCGGCGAGTAAAAAAAATCTTCAAACTATTAAAGAAATCCAAAACGCAAGACGAAAAGAAAAAAAACAAATGACAAACGTTCGTCAAAACAATCCAGTAATACTGATATAGGCAAGGTCGCAGTAACGGCTTTAAAACTTACTTTTTATAAGGAAACCAATCTTCAACAGTTACAAGAAAAACAATTTTAGTACCGTGTCCAGTGAGGCTCGATTCAGTTTTTCGTCGGGTAATAAATGAAATTAAGGTAAGTCGTTTGGAACATTTAATTTCTACCATGTCCTTGTGGCCTGCATTGCGCGGGGTAGCATTGCGTCGGCTAATTGCACCGCTCGGCCTACGGACAATTACCTATACTTTTGGAATAATTGATTTACTTTGGATTGCATTTATTTTTTCACTCTAATTAAGCGTCGATGATGACAGTGATCATTGTTGTACTTTGTTTTCGTCGTTAATTAACATAAAAGGTCTAGGTCAGTTCTGATCAAAGTAAAATACATCTGCGTTTATTTTCTTTAGTAAAAACTTTTATACTGTAATTTGAAAACAATGTTTATATGTTCTTGGAACTTACGTACTTCGGATTTTTCTTAGTCTTTGAAATGTATCAAATAGTTTTAAACGAAAGCTTTTCATTAATGGTCAATCACACTTAGGCATTAGTATTTATTGCTTTAAGCAGTTGTAATTTTGATCTAAACAAGTTAATATATATTTTTTTATAATTTCAGATTTGTATTTATACCTTATAATTTAGTAAATTGGCTACCGAACAACAAGTCTTGGAGTCTTTAAATAGCTTACTTGTAATACTTCAAGGAAACGATAAATTATACCTACATGAAACCAAAAATGCACAAACAAAAACTGACTTATGACGGAGACAGTGTGTGGCGGCCGGGCGACCGTACAATGCAGTCGGCTAATTATTCTCATTAAATGGGCACGATCCATTCAAATTAGCCATCGGACGTACATTGAATAAAGTATTCGCGTTTTGTACGCGGCTGAATGACGCTCGGCCTCTTCCGGTGGGTGGCTGCTGTCACAACACGCATGAGCGTCGCGGCCAGCGCCCCGCGCACCGCACCGCGCGCATAATGAGACGTTTACTCGCATTAGCTAAAGAAATTGACAAGTGAACAATAGCGGCCCCGGGGCCAAAATAAAAGAACGAACGCGAAAACGACAGAAAGAGCCGGACAGTGTCGTATCGTATTACCCGACGTAAAATATCTGGGGAACGGAATGAGAAACGATCCTTCCATTTAAATACGGCCCAGGGACGGGAGAGATCGCGTACGTTCGGTAGCGTGAGAATGCGCTTTATTCGGGCTACGACAGCACGTCCCGCGCGAGGCCCGGGATGTCGATAAATCAGGAGCACGGCAGCAGCGAGACGCTCATATATCGGCCACGGGGTCCACAATGGCCCCGCGCTGACACCGTCACACTGACGCAATTGGTCGCATACGCGGTGCCTCGTCCGCCGTCCGCCGTCACTGCCGTCACCGCTGCCGACCGTGACAACGTTACGAGCCGCTCTGTGCATACCAGGGGTACAAAACATTGATGACACTAATTACTTATAAGGAATTTTCGCATACTATCATTTCAGACTTTCGTTATAATCTTGAGACCATAACAAAGATTTTGTCTTTCATAAAGCTAGATAAGGAGGCGGTAAACATTATACAAATCAAATGAAGAACAAAGCACATCACACAAAGAACCTGGGTCAAGTTTTGAATGTTTCAACAAATGCGCGCGATCGAAATATTTCCTACACATTAGTGCACTATTAATAATTCAGGTAATAAACGATACCTTAACGAAAGAATCCACAACATTAATTACTGCGGTATTTCGTCCGATTGAATTTGCTTAAGTGGTTGGTGATCTCTGACCGCGTCCATACTTCATACCGTGAGCGCAACACCGCATTTATTGCGCTAAATATTTGAATTAATCGTATGAGAGATAAAACGTTCGTATTGGTCGCAGCATTCCTCAGCGGTCGCGTTGACAGCGGGATGTATTGTCCTCGCATTAAACTGATCCAAGCTTAAAGAAGTCATTCGTCTTCTTTTTGTGCAAGTCCGCTTATTCAACGAGTATAATTCACTATACTGCTTCAGTACATTTGCAGTTATCAATAGGTTTTACGTTTCGCAAAACTTTTGATTTCTGAGAACTTTGTACCATATTTTGTTTACCTCATAAGATTGTGATCAACGAGGAAATTTCATCAGCTTTAATTTAATATCAAACCACATATTAATACTTTAAAACCTTTGTGTTATCAAAGGAATGTAAAATTTGACACATTTAAAGTTGCTGTCAAGCTATTTCAATCAAAATGTGCAAGCTTTGTTAACGAATTATTTTTGAATTTAGAACAGGCGACCACCGGTTCTATTTTTTATTTTTAAATTTCACTTTCTGACATATAAAATTATACAATACGTATTCGCAATATGAACTCTGACACCTGGATACCTTCACGTGCTCCATCCCCATTCCTTATAAGAGTGATGTAGCGATGCACCGGTTGCCAAGTATCAAGTGTCCCGCGGAGTCGTGTCTCATAAACTCACGTGCCTCACAAACAGACGTGTCGCACTCGCCTACGTAACTTCACTCAGTCATAAACATATCATAACTTGTTACTATTTTCACAAAATAATTTGTACTGATATTTTTTGATTATATCATACCATCTAGCATTAATAAATATTCATTTAGGCTTTAATCATTGACATATCATTTCTTATAACGAGTTTTGTGACCAATAAATACAAATTTATATAATTTATTACAAATCAACGGTTGCATGTGATTTCGTCATTGTGAAATTAAACAAAAAAAGTCTACAGTACTCCCGCATACATCAGCAACCTTCCAGTAAAGCTCACGTTAAAGATAGACGTTTAGGAGATTTATTGGCACAAATACGGAATTGCCTATGGAGCCTAAAGATAGATGACAATACAGATAAAATTAAAAATAAAAGTTTTTTTCGCCTTTTTTTTAAATCACATGTAGACTTTTCAAATAATTGTATAGATGTGTTATGTTTATTGATATTCAGTAATTGCAGTTTAAAAAGTTAATGAAGTTTCCAATCTGATAAAAACGCAACTAATTTTATATTCTGTATACTAATTAATATAGTAAATTGATACGAAAAAAAAATTACAATTTTTTACATGAATATTTTGATAATCAAATTTAAATAATTGATTACTTAATTTAATTATCATTTCACATCTAATTAATTATTTAAGCGTCAACGGCGCGTGGTAATATCGGTTGATTTTTATTTTAAATTTATGAACATCGTTAAGAAAAAAGGAAGTTTTAATGGAAGCATAATTTCATTTTATTAATAGTACAAAAAAAAAAAAACTTTTTATATGTCCGACTCAAACAACTAGCCGTATAAATAAATGCCTAATTCTTGTAATTTTTACACACACTAACGTTATTTATCCTCCTATTTAGTATCAATATTATTAGTGGGTACTACTTAAAAGTCTTTTCGTGTCTAAAGTCATTTGACTTGCAAACATGTTATTTTACTATCAAAAGTCTATACTTATAACCAGTACTTAATTAATAAATACTAGGTAATGTCATGTTCCAATAATTTAAATGTATCACAATTTTTTTTTATCATAAACTAGCTTAGTGACCCCGCGAACTCTGTTTCGCCTCAAAAGCAATAAATAAACAGATTTTTGAATTTGTTAAGAAATACAAAAAAAAAAAACATTTCTTACTCGGAATAAAACGTTTGTAAATGGAAAAGGGCTATATTTAAGGCTTTCACAATTTTTCTCACTTTTTAAACCTTCCCTAGATCTCTACGAACATTCCAAGACCAAGATAAGATAAATCCGTTCAGCCGTTCTCAAGTTTTAGCGAGACTAACGAACACCAATTCATTTTTATTTATATAGATATGAATGTCCAATACGACTTAGGGTCCTTTAAGAAACTAGCGTATTCTGCAAAAGCCGGCAACGCATTAGCTCCGTAACTGTTGCGGATGTCTAGGCGTCGATCATCATCTTTGTGATCCAGCCCATCGTTTACCCTCTTCTCTTATAAAAAAAAAGTATCAAACTGACAAGCGACCAGTCACATGGGTATACAACCTAACTCAGATTCGTTATTTGGTCTCTAAGGTGTTGTTAATGTAGATTTAGTGATTTAATGACTGCTTAAAGCATCCAGTTGTTGTTGTTGTAGTTGCACTGGGAATTCTCGAGTTACTAAGGATTTAAGATTGAAAGGCCAAAGATATCCTCATCTAATGAAACTTGTGACAGCATTGTATTTAAGGTTGAATATAGCATGTATTTATAGTAAAGAGGGGTCTTAACAGATTATCAAGGCAGTATTGGTGTGAATCTAAAATTCCTGTACAGGAGTGCGTGAACGGTTAATTTAAAGTCGACTCAGACGAGCGAATGCGACTGCGATTCATATCGTCGGAGCGAGTTTCAGGTTATCAGTTCCTAGCGGGAACGTCCGACCGATTCATGCTGTGGTCCAAAAACTACAATTTTCATTTTAAACAGCTAAACTTGTACCTCTTACACCTTCGTATATAAAATAATTAGTTGAAATGATACGAAATGGATAACGGTACAAAAACCTTGATTACGTAAACTGAAATGAACAGTACACATTCCTAATTATTCCATTATGACTTCCGTAGATTCAATGTGACTGTGTGACATTTATTAATATCTATTAACTTTATACTACTCAAGACTATTCGAATTAACTTAAGTAGCAAATTTTATAAAATCATTTAAATGTAAAGAACAAAGTAAAGAAGTAAATGCTTAGTTAATTTCATTTCGCGTTGACGTCGCTTATGCCTTGAAATGTAATCCTATAAATAAAATTAAAATTACAAAATCTTCAACAATTTCCCATATGGGCAGCGTGTGAGATGATCTCCGGTCGCCGCGGCCTCTTATCGCGTCAATTTGACGCTTCATGGAGCGTTCGCACTGCGCTTTGTATCGAAATAATTTATGTCGCCACCGCACTTGATTAATGTTCTAATAGCTCGCAGGCTACGCGCGAGGAATATTAAATTACGTTATTCTCGATTCATCTATTCTAGAATAATCTAAATAAAACTGTAAAAACTCATTAAATGAATATCCGACTTATATTTTAAGAGAGATACATTTTGATCTTAAGGAAGCTGCTGATGACGAACGTTCATGTTTCTAAAAGTAAGAAAATCTGCGCAAATTGTGAGTGTATTTAAAGATATTCATATTGTCAAATAACAAAACAATGACAACGTCCACTTTTGAATGCCACGAGTGAAGGACAATCAATTCCCATGCATTCGCTCGATGTTGCCAGTCTAGTTGTTTCAACAGCCAACAGCTGATCGGTAATGACATTTCCGTCAAGAACTGGTTGTACGGTAGCGCCTACTATTCTTTAAGTAGGCGCTCGCGGGAGGCCACGTTCAATTATCCAGTTCGAGAAAAGCCCGACAGCATTTTCATGAGTTCCGCGCACGCGCTCCCATGATTGATTGGGTGTGAACAGGACGACTTGGAAGTATTTGGTGAGCGCAAAAACACAAACCACTGGACGCATTATGGAAGCCATACGGCTTACAAGTGTGAATCGATTTGATTCCATCGGTTTTATTGATCGATTGAAAATTTCGATGAATTATTCAGTGGACACGATCGTCAACATACCGCGGTCGCTCGTGACATTACGAGCAAAAAGCGTTCGCCATGAGCCCCTAAAATGATCGGCCGCGGACGTCGTGGGAAGTGGCCGCATGCCGGATTCGTATCGTTCCGAGCGGAATGGGAAAAAATACTAAAGTTCGGTGATGAGAACGTCATGTCCCTCGTTTCCGACGACATATTTGCGAGTCGGAGTCGAGTTTTGTGGTAATTACAGCGCATAACGCGAGCGGAATGCCCCGCTCTGAGCGCGCCGCCATCGCCACGGATTTATAATGACGGCGGAGTGTCGCGGCCGCGCCGGCCGCCGCCCTATCGACGGCCCGCCGCGCGCCTGGAAAAAGCGCGGCGTGCAAGGAATCCGCGCGGGCGGACGTGTTCCCATGCCTTCCCGCCCCGTTCCCTCCACCTCGCCACTTTTTTACCCCTAAACGACTAGCAAAATATCTCGAAATTGACATTCCTCTCATAATTCCAACCGAGGACGCATCCTTGGCTTCTCTGCTCTCTTGCAAAATTTAATCGCTGTCTGTTAAAAATGCCTACGTGTATCGCGGACGAGGAGCGGTGACGCGTTGTAATTACTGGCTGAATTCTGCGTCGGATGGGTGTGCACTCTCGCTTTTTTGTCGCACGTCAATTATATAAATTGTTTGTGCAATAAATTTCCCTGTATCTGCTCGGACGGGTGGCGGAATGCGAGGACGATACGGCGTCGTCGCGCGGCACACGGGCCCAATTAGCATGGGATCGATCGAGCGCGCGATTCGATCTCCTGTCGACTGCTCCGCATTGCGTAAGCGTCGAGGTTATCTAATCTACACTTAATGAATGCCTCTGGACTATCGCATCACCGAGAAAACCTCTACAATGTACTTGTGATACCAAACAACTGTTTGATTTTGAATCATGACAAGAATTTTGCATTATTCCATCTTTACTCATATTTCCAACGATTTACTTAAAAACACAGTACACGATAACATACTCTAGAAAAGAATAAGCGACGAATCTTCATTCCTCGTTCTCGGTGTCGAACACAACACTTATCTCCGTACTATCGTGTAACTAGTGAAGAACGGTGTTAAGGGTTACAAAATATATCATTAAATAACATAATTTATAATCTATTCGTCAAAATGAAGCTTAATCGATTCGAACACATTTCAAGTTTTACAACCAGCAGTTACTTCAAAAGAGACGTCCCATTTCACTACACGCTTTGACATCGATTTATAACCATAGTCGCTTAGCATTAGCATTCATTGTTAATGTATTTGCATGTTAATCTAGTAATAGGTCGTGTCTATAAGCGTACATGCAATTACAGCGGCCGACGGAGCGAGACGGCCGCTCGAGACAATTGACAACCGACTCGGAGTGACCGACGTGGAGCGACCGACGCGAAATGACCGACACGGAGTGACCGACTCGGAGTGATCGACTCGGGATGATCGATGTAAATCGATCGCCTCATTACATTATAGACTAAATACCGGCACGTTGTTGTCGCACTCATCTCAATATATCGAAGATATCTCAATCATCTGCATAGATAACCAATCTACGTTTAGATATAAAATGGGATTCTCTTCACTGTACCTGCGCTTATGATCTGGTATATGGAATGGCTTCAGGATCTTTAATAAACATAATCTTCCCAGGTCCATGGATTTAAAATGTATTTTGTTTTAATTAAATTTGTTATTTCCATACAGACGTGATTGTAATAAGAATTCGTTTTAAAAGTCAAAGGTATTGTTAAAAACCTGCTGCCTTAGTTAAAATCGAAATGTGTCAGTCATTTAAATTCTATCCAGTCACTGAAGAATAATTGAATATATCAACATTTCTTTATGAAACAACTCTTTTAGATCGGTTTCCTCCCTCAATCATCGGAGGGCTCAATATAAAATGGACGGTTTGGATCTCAAACGACCTTTCACAATTTTCGTTAACAGTCTATTTGAAGGATTTTAAAAAGCGACAAGTGTCTACGAAAATACTAACAGAACAACGAACACAATGAGTCATTTCTTAATTTCAAAATTTTAATTTCATTACAGCGTCAAGATTAAAGTAAAGTCAATTAACATTATTCTATTATCCCTTTCTTCCTGCAAATCAAAGTCTCATTCATAGTAGTTGTAATAGAATAAATCAGCAAACCCATTTCAGACGGTGACCATTAAATAATTAAACATTTCTCATCGACCAGATCTTTATACCAATAAAGTAAGTTAGAAGAAATAACGTAAAAGCTATAACGTTACGTAAGGCCAATCAAACGGTTGTAAATCAAAGCAAAGAAAGCACGCCTATTAAAGAGCTAAATCAAGTTTATACGAAACTAATCCCCGAGCAATATAATTGAAAGCCATCAATATGAAGTCATCGACCTAAACAAAAACAGAGTCCATTCAGTTGATGTCCGGCGCATATTCAGTAGATGACTGGCGCAGCAATTTTCACATTATTCATGCCGTCTGAATATTCACCCAACATCAGTTGACCTGCCATTAATTGTTATAGCCAGGTGCCGGGGCTCGACTCATTGACGCCAACGCCGCACGACGATTAATACTGAATTACAGCTTGTTAAAACATAACAACGAGTACTAGCTTTAACGATTCTTTGTCCTAAGCTGTTGTAACTTGATGGACTTGTGTTTTGTTTTCAATGGCACTTATGATGAAAACGAACATTACGGTTTTTTTTTTCTATTTTGACACATATCACACACGTGACCTTATTTTTAAATTTTCTTATACAACTAAATTTCACTGCTTACGGTCTTTATTTGATTTTATTTGTTGATATAAATAATTCATTAGCAGCAAAAGTCCCGATAAGGATGTCCCAATGTTTACATTTCTTATGATCTCGTTGGTTTGTGTTGCCACTGTAATTATCTTAATTAGGTAAAATGTTAAAATTTCGTTCGTTCAGGTGTATAAGTTTAATTTTTTGCAAGTTGCATTTTGACCATATAAACATTTAATTTGGTCCGCTTGTCCATATTCATCAATGAGGTTCGACGAACCAGACGGCCGTGTCTCACGCCTAAATGTTTTATGGATGGAACCTTCGATTCGTAAAGCTCATCGATGTTTATTACAAGAGTCGTGTGAATATTGATTTTTGGGTCAACAGCTTCACTTTGTATCATTGTGTAGGTGCTTTATGTGTCGTCTTTTGCATTTTATTTCTATACCCCGAGGCGGACCAACGGCCGCGGTGAATGCGCACTCAAACTATTTATTACGTGTTAAATTGCATGCGACATAACAAACGCTTGTCTCGAGATATAAAAGTGTGGTATTTCTACCTTATAAAACTGAATTATTTAGAATTAATTTAAATGCCTGTCGCGTTTGTAGTCTTTGCACAACATAAATTATGCGTCATGAAAATTTATAATATTGCTATTTTCAACGGGATTTTACCGCGACTGTAAATGCAGTTCAAGTGACTGAATTTGAAATCGACTTCGTGTGTAGAATACCTTTGATAAAATTGACACACGTCTAGGTAAATCAATACGGTTACCCAACAATCGTAAACTTAAGAAATATGCCGTGGCTGTGATTTAACTCACACCTTAAATTTTATTGAAATATTTAGTATATTAACTTTGTTAAGTACAATTTCGTTAACTTTAAAATTCTTCAAGTTAGTTCCTAGACTTACAAAATATATGGGCATATCTTACATATATTAAATAACTTTTTGAATTGCCAATAGCCTAATGGTTATGGGCACGGACTGCCGATCTAGCGGTCGTGGGTTCCAATCGACCATGAAACATTCCTAACACAAGCTTTTCCAAGCTTACCAGGACTGGTTACAAGAAATATTAGTAAATTAACCAAAATCTAAAATATTTTAGTAAAAAAAAAAGTCAAGTCAAAATAATACACTGTCTAAAGATTCTTTGCTTTACGTTTTCTATTTTTCTAACTTTCATAGCTAAAGTACCTTTATATCTGAGTGTTAATTACCCTTGTCAATTTTTCTTATCTATTTTTACAATTTTAATGACAGACACACGAGAAACGGGCTTCGTGAACGCGATCACTGCTGCAGGGGTGACGTACGCCATCACACGAGCTTGTACCGCGGGAGCCTTGCTAGAGTGCTCTTGTGAAAAGGTAACTGACATCATCTCATATCACGCATTAGAATTTAAAAAAATCATAGATGCACCGTATATGTATATTTATACACAAGATCTGATGGCCTAAGGTTAAGAAGAGGCAGATTACTAAAAACCACTTCAACTAAGTTTGTACCAGGATGTGGTTCACGACAAGTTCATTAATAGGGACGAAGGACAGCTACATTTCTAGGCCGCTGTTACAAAGATTTATGTTTTAAAACCATTCGCAGTTAGACAGTATCAAAAATCGATCGTTATTTTTTAGGAAGTAACCAAGCCACGTCGCGGGAGAGTCCCTGTACCCCTTCCCCCCTCCCCGGTGGAGACGGAGCGGTGGCAATGGGGCGGCTGTAGTGACAACATACGCTTCGGCCTGATGAAGTCCAGAGAATTTATGGACAGTCGTTACAAAAAACGAAGTGATAATATAAAGACTTTGATAAAACTCCACAATCATAACGCTGGGAGGTTGGTTAGTAACTATTCGTTTAATTAACGTTTAGAATTTATTGACATTGATATTTAAGAGTACTGAAGTCTTCAAATATTATGATTGGGAAAATAATTAACATATTTTAAGATGTGGCAATATCGATTGTTATGTTTACAAAATGTAAGCGACTTATGGTTTTGAACGCAAAACTTCAATTATTCAGTTCTGTATCATATTTTCTTATCCATTTCGTTACTGTAATTAACTATTGTTTTGCTTCCAGGCGATCAAAAATAATATGAGAGTGGAGTGCAAATGCCATGGACTGTCAGGTTCATGTACTCTCCGTACCTGCTGGTGGAGAATGCCAGCTTTTAGGGAAATTGGAAATCGACTCCGAGATAGATTCGAAGGAGCTTCTAAGGTATCTAATACAAATAACCAAAGAACAGATTTTAAAAAATTGATAAATCTTAACTAGCTTAACTGACATGAAAGGTCAGTCAGTGCATTTTTAAACAATGCATGTGTTCAAAAAGATTTTCGAAGTTTACTGTATTGATGTGCTTTTATTTCTTTCGAAGGTTATATCGAACAACAACGGAGAAGGTTTTATGCCAGAGAGCCCCAACCTGAAGAGTCCTGGCAAGAAAGATATAATTTACTCCGAGGAATCGCCAGATTTTTGTACACCTAATATGAAGACTGGATCTTTAGGTACAGAAGGTCGTCAATGCAATATCAGTTCTGCCGGAACGGACAGTTGTGATCAACTTTGTTGTAGACGAGGATACAAACAAACTACGATAAAAGAGTCAGAAAATTGCAATTGTCAATTTAAATGGTGCTGCGAAGTTATTTGTCAAACTTGTTACATTAAACGAGATATACAAACGTGCCTATAATGTGATAGATTATATCGGATTATTATTAAAGATAGCGGTCCTTTCATTTCTTTGTGTTATCCCTTCATCTTGGTAAATATTCTTTGCAATGTCCTCGTTGTTTCCCATGACTCATAATCAGAATCATCACGGAACGGGTCCCTTGACTTTTTAAGGACTTTCTTTAGTTGTATAATTTGACCAGGATGATTTGTTTCTTCATCGTGTGATTCGACATTTACTTTATTTAAATATTTCTTTATAGTATTCTCTTTTATTAACTTTTTCTTTATACCGCTACCAATTTCATTTTTGGCTCCGTCAAAGTCATCATCAGGTTTTATTTTCTCATTGTCATTTCCATTTTCATTGTTATCAATATCGAACTCTTTGTTACCTTCTGGTTCGTTATCATCAAACTCATTTTCATCGAAAGCTTTATCTTCAGGAAGTCCTAAATATTTGTTAGGCTTCTTCCTTGGTTCAACTGTATCTTCTATAATTGGTTCATAATTACTAAAGTTAGCGCCAAGTTCAAAAAGTTTTATACAATCGGAAGCTTTTATAGAATAGGCTTTCTTCCTTGAGTTATAATTGTAAATCATTCTTATTTTCCATATATCATTGTAACTGAAGCCTTTGCTTCCTCCGGGAAGAATGTTTATTTGTTTCTGAAAAAATCCTTTACATTCACTTATAGCTAACAATATCTATCAAACAAAGGAAAGCGAACAAATGACGTCGACTAAGAAAGTACATCTTTAGTTTGCATAAGTCGTTGTGCTAAATACAAGCTTTAAGTGTCTGATTGCGCAGGTCTTTCAATTTATCAATTTAGTTAAGTACATACATGGGCACATACCTTTAATTCTATAGTTGCAAAACCATTTTTGGTATATTTATGAAAGTGGTAGTGACCTGCACTTACATAGTCGTAAGGTACGTCGTGAAACAACCATTCATTAGCTTGGATGGCTTGGAATAAATGATTTTTTTCTGCAAATTAGATGACAAATGAAATTTATTGTTTGTATGCAAGAAAAGGCACACAACACTTTTAAAGAAACTTAAAGTAATGCTTAGTTAGCTCGATAACTTCCAAGGTTTGCGTGAAATTAAGAAAAAATAATACCTGGTAAAATATTTTTACTATTGATTGTAATATATTCATCACGGTCGGGAGCATTATGCTGGGGTGGTACACCAGCTAAGGCAAGTATGGCCTCAGCTAGTTCTCCGCCCGTCACTAAGCAATCATATCCCAAAATTACCTTCTGTGAACAAAGTTATTAAAAAAAAATACTTCTTAGATAGTTTTCTATCCCGTCCGCTGCTTTCTTCTATTCTCTCTTTGTCTTTGACCGTTTTATCTTTAAATTCTCGATTAAAAGATTTCATCGTTAATTGATCCTCCGCTGTTTTTTTTTAATAAATATTTTTATCACTACTACCCTAAAAAATTTAGCCATTCCAAAACAGTACAGTAACTTGCAATTTCGGATTTAATGTCTTTTGTATAAGATCTGATGATACATCATCATCATCATCATCATTATCAGCCTAATGAAGTCCACTGCTGGACGTAGGCCTCCCCCATCGACTGCCA
>JAODUI010000001.1:1930556-1955536 GCA_027563995.1 Papilio gigon | reverse complement strand
AAATAAAATAAAGATAATTTCAGATTTTTTTTCTATAAAACGAAAATAAAAAAGAATTATGTAAATGCTTTTGTAGTTAAAATACAAGTTAGCAAATATTGTCTACAATTCGTAGAATAGATTCGCTATGTCCTGAACAATAGTATCGTGAACTTACTGACCAATATTTGACGTCGTCTTAGTCCATTTTTAGAATATTTGTTTAAAATTATTTCAGTTCCTTTAAAGATAAACATATTTATTTAAGACATAACACTTCTTATCTATACGTTAACAACGTTTAGCTTCCCCTTAAAAAGTTTTTCTTTGACTCACCGTACGCATTTCGCATACAAATTAACCCTTTATTATTTAATTTGTTGGCATCTTACGAGGCGTCAAAATATCGTACTGTATCGTCCAGATTAAAAAGACCTCTCCTGTCTTGAAGGTTGTACTTTAAATATGAGACATAAAAACTTATAATACAGACGTGGGGTATCAAGTTAAATTGGCAGCTGTTATCATTTCTATCGTGACGCCGGCACGCGATTTCGGACGTAATGTAATATGGACAACGCCTGATGAATACGAATTAACTAAGGTGTGACAGTTTTTTTTTTTATTTGCGACACCGACACACGGAACGATATAAGTGGCCAGCATGTTTGAAAGTGCGCTGCGATGCATTAAATATCGTCTCTTTAGTTTGACAACTGTCTTAATTTGTTGAAATTTAACTTGTCACAATATTAAAGACCCCTTTTAATACGAAAAAAAAAACGAACGTGACATGGAAATGCTTTTATTTTGATTTGAATATCTTACTAATAATATGAATGCGAAAGTGGATAGATGGATGGAGGTAAATACAAACTACCATTTGTATGATAATGCGGAGAGATGATGAAGGAGGACGAAGAGTGTGTTCATAGATTGCGTGAATGAGGACATGAGGAGATGTATAAAAGAATATTACGTACTGTGGTAATATTACGCTGGGGAAAAGGCAAGTAATGGATAACCTTTACTTCTTTTATCTGTGACAAAAACAATTCATTTGCACGTTTGGTGTCGTCGCCGGCGCGACCTCTTTGAATATTCAGAAGCGTCTGGTTCAGCTTTCAACGGGGCAAAGAACTGCATGATTGATTGCTTTGTGTACTAGGATTATTTTAAGTAATAAAGTATATTATTGGAGTGTCTGTATTTAATATAAAAATGTGTTTCGCGAACATGATGTATGTGGGAAGTCGTTAGTTGCAAAGGCAAAGGATTGTGTTAAGCATTTGGGAATGCCTATTTCCAGCAATGGGGAGACAAAGGCTGATAATGATGATGTATTAATTAGTGATTCTTATAATGAAAATCCAATTCTTTTATGTCTACCTGTCTGTGATCTTTCAGGGTAATCTCCAAAAAGACTGAACTGATTTTGATGAAACTTTTACTAAAAAGGTAGCTAATGTGGGGGAATATTATACGTTAGTTCCTTTATTTCTGTTAATTTTACATTTGAATAATAAAAGGTTAAAAACATTAGTAACAATTAGGTTAATAATCTTGATATGCTTGAAATTAACCGAACACTCAATTATATAAAACATTGAAAGCAATTCATTTAATTAAAACTATTGTAATTTATAGTGTTAAAATTGATATAAATTTTATTAATGTACTAAGTTTTTATAAATGTTTAAAACACACCAATAGTGTGTTACAAAGATACTATAAACTAGTCGGTGTAATGTACTAAAAACTCTGTCAATGCGGCCATGAAACTCGATTGTGTAGTACAAGCATATTTGTTTAATGCAATGAGCACGAGCCACTTTGATACTGAGTGATAAGTGTAAGATAACATAGCATTTAAAACATTTTAGATACGGCATTGAACTACATTTAAAAAAACTCTGAATTTAATTACATTTAACATCTATATATGTACAATAGGGTAGACTCCGAGCCTCAGTAGGGATGTATAGTGAGCTGATGATGATGCTTGGCAAACATTATCAAAACAACATTATGTAAAATGTGACACAGTTGTAATTCATTTCGGTGACTCCTCATTCGCGTTAGGCCGTTATTTCATAACTACCTTTTTACGGAAAAAATAATTTGAAAATGACATCAAATAAAAACGCACGCGCATCTTTCTTTATATTACATTTTCTTCTTACATGTAATAAAATCATTTATAGTGATAAAAAAAAGTTTTAACATTTTATTAATCAAATTTTTATTTCATTAATTATTAATTACCTACATTAAATTTATCAATAGACCTTTATTATTATATTTAAAGAAAACTAAAAATTGAAATTAATTATAATAAAAAAAATTTACAAGTAAAAATGAAAGTAAAATTGAAATGATGCATTATATTGCAATTAATTTAACTTTATTGAACATTAAATGCAATAAAAATTACTAAATACAGGCACATAAACAACCGCATCGCGGCCGTCGGCGGTAGTAAAACTTTCGAATTCTGTAAAAGTAATCAAATTAAATGCATTTTGTATTTTAGTATTTATTAAATATAAATTTGTTACCCATATAATTTGTATCATCGCAAAAAAATGTTAATTTATTATGATATAGATTTCTTATTTTTATCATCATCTTAACTAGATATTTCTTAATTAAATCAATGGTAATTATGCAAATTATTAAGTGTTAAAATTATTAATTGAACAACTATAATTTGTAATTAATTTATCGTTCATTAATTCAATTATATTTTGAATCTCATATCGGGTAAACCGTTAAAAATCTTGGCTATACATAGATTAATGTTAATATATAACCTAGAAATTAATTGCCCTACTGTTGTTATAATTAGGTCAGTAGTTCTTAATGTATGTAAATATTTTGTACTATGTGTTTCATACACTAAGACGTTATTAGAGTTATTAACTCATTGAATATATATCACCTTCTTAGTTCAAATTTATGTTTTATTTTTATAAGTAAGTGCCATTAATCCTTAGATCATTTCAAATCTTTTAGGCATAGATATAAACTATAGATAAAGGTTGCATACAAGTTTGACGTCCGGTGTTAGTTTTGTATTGTATATGACTGTATTCAGAGAATTTACTCTAGCTCCAAAGCCTTAAATTCGCTTTATATATGTTCCAAATTAAGTATTTATAAGTTACTGATCTAAGTATTTTTAAACTTATGAATCAAGTTATCTTTTATTCGATTTATAGTTGTAGCACGGCAACTTAATTGTTAAGGTTGTCAGGTTGCTAAGCAACTAGAATAATACCGCTTTGGTATAACTTAGAAATGACGGACGGGATTCAAAATGAAACCCGTCCCAAAGTAAAACTTAAAGATTAAGAAAATATACGAATATTGTCAAATACATTAAAGTTTAAACATTAAAAGGTTTTTATAGCGATCGTCAATTAACTTTAAACATACATTTAGAAGTTATTTTTTAATTTTTAACGATTTGCTCACATTACTGCAATTGAATGTAATTTAATGTACAAAATGAACTATGTGTTTGCAAATTTATGAGTGTTTTATTTATTTTATTATTAAAGTTGTAATTAAATATAAAATTACGTGAATGCATTTATATACACATGTAACTGTGTGACAAAGAATCAACTTGTAATTTAATGGAACAATGAATTACCAAGTTAAATTACTTTTACATATTTTACATTATCTTAGTCCTTTGTTAGTCGATATTTAACATACTATAATTTTAATATTATTTTAGATACAATAAGTAAAAATAGAAAAATTTAAAGCGTCAATAACCCAATGGTTAAGGATACGGACTATCGATCTAGCGGTCGCCGGTTCGAATCCCACCAATCATATCCTAACACAAGCTTTTTCAAACTTACCAGAAATGTTTATAAGAAATATTAGTAAATTAACTTAAATATATTATTTAAAAAGAATAGAAATGAATAGAATAACAAGTCTAGTAGATTGCGAAGTCTGTACAATAGGGATTAGGCAGGTCGCATACCGGGAGCGAGGTGATAGTAAACGTAAATATAAGGTTGACGCTCACGTCCGTCACGGGCGGCGTGCGGTGTGCACAGAGCTTTACACTGCCACTTTTATTTATGATCTGGAGAGAAATTTAATACTGCCACTTGACAACACTAAAAAAAATATCTGTCTATCCATTATGATAAGTTAGACTAACGTTACATTTATTGTAATTTATTTATCATTTATAAAATTATATAACTTGCTGTCGCCCGGGATTCCAACTACGAGGTATTAAAAAAAAGGTAGCTATTCCCAACTTAAATCTATCCTTATTCAAAAAAACCATCCATCTGATGAACGAATCTTCGTTCAGACGTTTCGGAGTTACGTCACAAGTATCCATCCACTCAAACCTTTGCATTAATAATAGTGAAACTAAGACTTAACTTAATTTTAGTGAATGTAGATATATATCTATGACTTTCAAACTTCAACTTAATCGTAACTTACAGATCATGCTTAGTACTACTTGTTGAATGCACATCGTTGACTTGTTAAAATATATTAGTGCGCAGCGCAGCTGTGCTAAGGCTTTGTTTAATCATTCGCTAAGTAACTCGGCTTAGTTATGAATCTTTAGTTATCATACAACTTTTAACTTACGTCATACAAACTCATGCTTCAGACACTTAGCGTGCTACCCATTGACTTAGGGTATGGGTTTATCTTGTTATGCTCTTTAAAGTAAGTCTAATATTTAATTAAGCTACATTCAAGTTTGGCAACTTTAATTACGTTAAAAAATATCTGTTAACGCGGTGAATATATACCGGAAATTAGACGTGTGAAATGAAAACATTAAAAACGTTCATTGTAAAATAGACTATCAATATATGGGGGTAAAGTCAAATTTGCAATATGGGTTTATAGAATGTAACTAGCACTTCTTACCACCACATGCTGCCGCGTCCTCTCCTTGGCTTGTTGGCGGCTTCGCACCGAGTACACAGAACAGTGAGCACAAACAACCACAGACACTTCATTCTGCGATGGGCGGGCGCAAGCCTTCACATGAGCGCGGCCGGTCGAGGCACGGTTACGTCTGGCGGCCGACACGCTGCCCGAGGCGGAGTCGCTGTGGTGGGAGGCCGTACCTGCCTCACCGCCCGATTGGTCTCACACAACTGCTTTTTTTTGTGTAATCTTTGTCGTGTTTGGGTCATTAGGTTGGTTATGCAATTCTCTGTGTGATAATGTGACGTTATCGGATCAATGGTGATTGTCTTTTGTATTCGATTCACAGAATTTTTAATTCAGCTCACATCTTGATTTGTCTTTTCTTCGATTTAATACATTGATGTAATACAGATATACATACGTTGACGCTAAACTGAATATTCAATACTAGTCCAGGTCAAGGTAATCGTTTGGTAAATTAACTCATCAGTGATTTCATACCATTTTTTTGGTAATAAAATCTATTGTTTCCTATATTTATCTTAATATTCACAAAAGTAGATCAAAGTAATTTGATAAATCTTATCTATATTGCCTGTAATCGGTTTGAACGTGAGCGTAGGTCGTGCGCGTGCGCGTGCGCGTGCGCCGGTGGGAGGGGCGATGGCGGCCAATGGCGGAGTGCCTGCGTCCGCGCGCCTCTCGGCCCGGCTCACCGCCACGTGCGTACAACAATTTGAGATACTAAGCTGAATTAGTGTTACATGCATTTAATAAATGATTTGAATTACTTAGAATATCTTGTAATTGATTAATTATATTTTTCGTCCACTTAAGCTTCAAGCTTATGGTCGATTTGAATCTACACTCTTCTGTATAGCATTCCGTCATTCTATACTCAATAACATAGGGAAGAATAAATTACAAACCTTAATCAGGTTATTTAAATTTCAAATCTTATTAGTACAGACTCGGTATTTGAAATAAAAGGTGACATATTACGATAAAACATTGCCATTTATAGCTTAAATTGCCAATTAATATTGATAAAACATAATTACTAACATATTACAATGATCACTTCATAAATTATCAGCTATATAACAATCTAACATTAAACTAACTTTATACCGTGACTACGTCTATAGGGAATTTGTAAAAGACTTAGTGAGAAGCTAATACTAGACAGGCTCACTATCTCGGTGCCAAATTTCATCCAGATCTCGACCTAATAACAAACATCCGTTCATGTAAACTTTCGCATTTATAATAATAATAAAATACCCGTAGCCATTATATAGAAATGATGCTAACAATAATTTGCTACGTCGTCTACACTACATCGTTGGATACGAAAGACTTCAACGCGAGCGACTCGCTTACAAGTCCATTGAATTACTAAGCGTATTAATATTTTATGATAGAAGTTAATGTAATCGTTTAAAAAATTATAAATTCATATTAGTTGGGTTATAAGTAAATGAAAATAAATAATACAAATAAAAGAGCAAAATGATTTCAAACAACATAAATAAGCTCATGTTAATTCCTTAAGAGTGTCAAAGTATTATTCTAATAGATTTTTGTCTATAAAAATAACATTTATCTATAAAATAATATTGTTTTTACAATAAAGAATTTATTCAAAATAATTAAACAAGTATCGTTGTGAGCAAGTAATGAAGAAGGGACTATCGTATACGATAAGATGAACTTTATGTATGGACACGATATCTAAGGCCTAGGAATAGATGGATGGATTGTGTGAAGAGTAATATAACTAAGAAGATTGAGGACTCCGATGATGGAAGATAGATTGATTTGGAGGATGAAGAGTTAGTGCGTCTAATCTTAGTAGGATAAAATAGAGAGATCGTTGTTACTTAACCGACTAACAATTAACTTACTAACTAACTAGAGTGGCGCAGCGGCTCGAAGCGTGTCTTGGCCTCCGACAACAAAAGTCTCCAATCAATTCAATCCCGCGCCATCGCGATCCAGTCTTAGACTTGCAGCTCTCTCAGGTCTTTCTGTACCTTTCTACCCAGCGATACCATAACAAGTACAAATCGATAACAGTTGACATTTATTAAATCTTTTTATAAATTACGTAGTATCTTCAATTGTTTTTTGTTCATTAACATCCTTACGGGCCCTAAGTGACCGTTTCAATAAAAACACAATTTTTATTTATTCGGAAGTGCTTAAAATGAGTATACTTTTGAATAAATAGTATTCCAGACACTGTGTGATGAAAAGATACTCATGGCGCCTAAGGTGTTCAGTAATATATTTTGATTTATCTGTGTTAGATGTCAAGGGTATGTTAACATTAAAAGTGTCGATGGAAAAAACATAGCGCGTGCTCTACACATGTGGTTGACATCTGACAATGAAACGTTGCGGTAAATTGAACATTCGTGTATCAGCCTCTTGTTGACATCGGAAGAGCATCTGCTCTTTAATCGTGTGAGAACCCAATTCGTCGATTTTTTTCCTTTTTTTTTATTAGAGAAGGGGACAAACTAGCGGTAGTATCACTAGTCATCGACGCTCGTGGACATCTGCAATACTAAAAGAAACACAGATGCCTTGCCGGTCTTTGAGAGGGAGGTACGCACGCTCCTTAACTACTTACTTACTACCAAATAACTTACATTACTTTGAACCAAACAACTATATCTATATAAATAATAACATCATTTATAAATCAATACAGTCATCTAAATTAAAAGCAGAATGCGTAACATATTGTTGTCCTTCACATTCTCTTCCAAAAATAACGGAGACAACAATATGTTTCCAAATAGATATCACGACAATCCAACACACAGTTAAGAAAAATTTATAAATTAAATTGTATTGTATCATAATTCCCCGTGGCATCTTACCGCAATTGTTCTAAATTTAAAGCAATAACACTTTCAAAGAATTACACTCGTATTTCAATAAAAATAAAGGCGAAAGTCGCTTACATTTCACACCAAGCATTAAACAGAAGTCTGTAATAAAGGGCAGCGTAAATTCGACCAGTGAAAGTGAAAAGCCTCATTATGACTACATTTACCATTAAAGGACTTAACAAATGTTCGCGACCCATTTTCAGCTTTAGGCCAAAAGATAAAGAGTGCATTTTTGTGTGACATAAAATACAGTTGCAAATTTTGTCATGCTCTACTGAAGTCCGTCGATAATTAACAATTGTGTTAAGTTTTGTCCCGGCAGTTTCGAGCGATAAAAGTTTTCAATACGTCCCGAACTAATGATTTTCGATTGTGCTTTAGAATCCATTTGTAATGCCTTTATGCTTATTTTCTGCCTGTAGGTATCGATGAACGATTTTGCAATTTTTAAACTCATATTAGAACGTATCACTTAGTTTTCGAGACAAGAGTAACGAATCAATCACTTGTAGCTCTCGATGTCCAGCTCCACAACATATGTGTTTTTTTTTAAATTGCATGATATTACTAAACCATCACAACTTTCTGTTCCTTTGCCTACATTTCATCAAATTCATGAAACATGAAACCTTACATTAAAACAATTTTAATCTTGTTTAATTTAATAAGTGAAAATAAATCGAATCATGAACAAAGATTACAAAACATTGCATCATTTTACGTAGTTTCTATTGACTAAGGGGCAAATTCATTCTCAATCCGGTAGGCGGCGTGGCAGGACAATGCTCGGTCAGACCCCAAAGAATAATATTTTACATGTCACTTCCAGGCTATTGTCAATAATGAATACTAAGGAATGATAATTAGCGAGCCTATTTGCGCTAAGCTACTAAGAAATACAAGAAACAACTCACTGCTAAAAATAAACAGGGATAAAAAAGACCGGCTCGAATGAATCACTTCTCATCGTACCCGCTTTCCCATCCCCGGCTTATCTCAGCTATTACGAAACGCAAATATCTCTCGTCTAAGACAATACGCAACTTTACAAATAAGTTCTATAAACGGACAACGAGAATCGACTCGCGACGTTCAAATTACACAAGGAAAAATCTACTTTTTCCACCTAAAAACAAAGTTAGTTTTCCTTTGATGTTGAAAAGGAAAAACGAGCAGTGGATAACATTTTACAGTACTTGCTCATTGTATCTTTATTGCTCTGAGTGAGCGTAAATATTAAGTTTTATTATGTTTACGGAGAGGCGCGGTCGAGCATAGAACGGCAGAGTCAGTGTGGTCGCCTCCCAGTGAGAGATCGTTTGAAAAAAGAATCTTCCGCCCCTTACAATCGTTTTATGAGGATGACAACTATATAAGTAGCCGGTATCCCTCCGAATTGTTAAGGCAACGCCAAATTCAACACTTTTGATGTACGGGAGCTGATGATTTATGTATGACGGGGCAGGTTTATGTATTATGTCGTGTGACGACGGCCGCCAGGCGGCGCGCCGGTCGAATTGTAGCTCGTCATCTTTGCTTAATCCGTTTGTTATTTCACGCACCGTTGAGTTTCCTGATCATAAATGTGGTACTGGACCAAGTTAATTAAATGAATAAATTACATGTTTAATATTAAACGTATTTTAATACTTTTTTGTAAGGAACCCTCACAGGGAATCACTTTTTAAAAAGCAACTCATCGAAACGAATGTCTATATACAGACAAGTAATATGAAGAAATAAAAAATTGTAATTTATGAGAAACAACAAATAAATCGTAACAAGTTTTGGGGGGTCTATTCTGTGGTTTCGCTGACCGTCTCGCACCGTGAGACGCTGACCGCTCACACATAAACAATCACAAGACGCCTCGAATTCATTTCGCATTGATACATCCGTCTGACCTGTTAATAGCCAACATTGTTTTCGGTTCGGCAAAAAATTAAAAAAAAAATTGAGACATCGAAATTCTTGTCCGCATTTAGCCACGATAAAATCACCGCCCCCGAATGATATATCGCTCGACCATCTAGCCTAATAGCGTTTTAATATCATGGCTTAGTCATTTAAAGTTAGTAACAAAAACCCAGGTGTTATTAGTAAAAAAAAAAACCTCCTCAAAGTACAATGAACAGGCGTCGAACTTGACAACTTATAACGCGCTCATATATCTTTTAATAAATTAAAGACCTAATATTTAACTTGATACAACTTTGATTAATATTTTAAACGAGACCCGGATGGGACTGCGATCAATGAAGCTTAATTATAATGCTACAGTGGACATCATTGGAGCGGTATCGTAAAACGTAAAGCCTGCAACACACGTTCGGTTTTAACTGAATAATCACACTGTACATTTAATGCTTACGTGTCAGAACTGAACAGTTACAATGTAGCTAATACATACGATTAACTGAACAGTCCGACAGATCAGTCAAAACTGAAAACGTGTGATTTACACATTACGTATATTTTATTAACCCATATAGCTTTTTTAATATGTAAAATATTACAAGATTTTTGTTAATTTCCTAATATTTCTTGTGACCATTCCAGGTGAGCTTGAAAACCTAGTGTTAGGATATGGTTCATGACAATAATCGAATGGTGGGATTCGAACTCACGACCGCTAGATCGGTAGTCCGTACCCGTAACCATTCAGCTAATGGCGCTTCAAGGTAGGTTAACAAATATAGGCCAGAAATGGTTTCAATAGTTTTTATTCTGATAAAGTCGTTATCTCCCCCCCTCCCCCCTTATGTCAGAATGACATCAAGTTTTGACATAACTTTAAATTCTTCCTTTTCATTTGTTTTCAGTATTTTTATTAATAAAAACTTTCAATATAGGTATGTAAATTGTTATTCAACTTAGATATATTAATCTCAACGATCAAACACAAATAAAAATACATGCTAACACAAATGAAGATATAAAATCGATTTTTTGTCATTAAAACATTTATATTCGGAATACTGCATATGCGGACACGACCGCGAGCGTTTCCTGTTGCCACACAAGTGGTACACGGATATACTTTTATTATTTTTTTTAAATAATTCTTGTCAAGACCTTAAGTCGTGGGGAGCGCTTGACATGTTGAAGACAGCCACTTTAATTCTGTATGTGGAAAAAAATGTAGTGTGTTTTCCCTGCCCTAACACATTTAAACGTGTCATTCATTTTAAGCAAATTTGACAATATATTGTAGTACATATCACAAACAGTTATTAAATAACTAAAGGGAGTAGACAGTGAGAAAGAGTTGATGATTTCACTCGACACCTTTCTCGCTGGTTCTCTGTTTTAATTTATGGTAAGCTTTTGTTTATCGCAATATAAATTAAAAGTTTAAATTATCCAAATAATTTTTGAGTCAAATGAAAACGAAACTTGAACTCATTTCGAAGTCACGCGATACAAAAACTTCAAGAACTAGTTTTGAACATAATTGGTTCGAACACGTCTGGTCAAGGTCGGAGATATTCATTTGTTAACAATGTTAATTAGTGGTGCTCAGTATGTACCGTTTAAGTCCTATAAATACTGTTCCCTTCCACTTAAGATAAAGTTTCCTAATAATTTGGATTCTGAATACGCCCTTTTTTTAACTGAACCGTCGAACTTCAGTCGAAACTACAAAGATAGGTAGGTGAGAACGGTACAGCTTAATACACTTAAAGTGTAACCAACACACGTCAGTTTTTGTTAACAGAACTGATGGTGTGTAACTGGTTTTAATAGCAAGAATTTAAAGTAATAGGTAAAACAACATACAATATTTGTTCTGCTTTTAAAACTTCATCAATCTCGTGTAATTTAACATTTCCCGCTCAAATAATACACCTGTGTACAACAAATAGCGAAACTGAATACCGAAACATGTATATTTTCCTTAATAACACAGCACTTTGAGCGTATTGCGCGAAATATTCCATATGTTTAACCGGAGGCATGTTGCAAAATCACAGTACACTCGTAGGGTTGTCAACTGGTATTGTTCAAGTTTCGTTGACCTTTGCAAATCAATTAATAAGTTTTGTATACAATAAACACAGTATTAAAGTTTATTAGTCAAACCGAAGCCATCAGGGACTCTTCTTCAGGGTGAGTGGGATTGGTACTATATCGCGGTCGCGGCCATTTGCTCCTCAAGTGACCTCGATTGCCTCAAAACTTGTCGGTACCGACACCGATTTACACGTGACTTAAGTCTATATATCTAGTATAATTAAGATTCAATATAATAACGGCCCAAAAAATGTATCACAAACATTTTAATATAAATATATATGCATGTATGTACATAAATAGCTATCAGAGACTCGAGTGGATAATTGTATAGGGTTTAATTGCAGTTTTAGCAATCAATTACGACTCAATTAAGTGGCATTAACAAGTTGTTAGCGGATGTTAACGGTTAACTGTTCGTTTTAACTGCCTTACGATTTATCACACTCTCAATTAACCTCTAAGCATTACAACTTGTGATGCTGATAATTTTATGACTTAACTCAAACATCGACTCTAGAAATATCTATTTATTTATGCATAATTATTAAAATAAATGACGTCGTCGAATGCAGTCAAAATGAAATAAAATAACTTCTGACTAACTATAGCCATAATATTCTTGTTGTCACATACAATATAGAGACCTTGAAGAATAAATCAAATTCAAAAAGTTAGTAAAATTATTAAAACATCTTATACGAAATATAAGTATATCTTAGTTTTTTTTTCAATTTATCGTAGTCATTTTTTTTTATTTAACTCTACGTTTACTAAGTCGCAAGTAACCTTTAGTGAAAACTGCCCTTGTAATTCCTTCCAAGATATATTTACATATATACTAAACTATTATCGTTCATTGTCTATGTATATCGAAATTTATTTTTTGTAACATTTGCCAGCCCTGAAATAGGGCTTAAGGGCTGACCGGCGCGGGAAGGCACCGGCCAACAATAAAGTAATTGATCCGTCAAGCGCTGGGCCCGCGGCGGGACCACACAGCGCTCCACGCTATAAACACGTTATTTTGCGATATTACCCCACTTGTAAGCATAAATACAGTGTAGAGGTGTATACTCAAATTGGTGTCATTACATATAGAAATGATTTATTAGACTTATAGACGAAATGAAAATAAGTAACGGTTTTTAGCAGCTGTGTGTTTGAAATGATAGTAAGGAACCCATCCAACTGCCACAATGTAAAAACAATATATAAAATACATTTTAAAATATATTAACAGTGATACAGAATAAATGACCAACACAATTTTGTTTCTTAATAATAAGCTACTTTATAAAAGGATATGTCACTAAATTGAAATAGAATTGAACCTTCGTCTCGCAAATTACCACCCAAAGATATAAACCAACATTTGTGGTATTTCTGATTATCGAAATTCATTAATCGAGAGTCCGTAAACTCATCTGATGCCCGTATTAGCATAAATATCAAGTTTATCTGCGCCGGGGACCGAAATTAGGTGGGCATTAATTGTTCGTGTGACTTTTTTAAAAAAGGAATTTCTTGACACTAATTTGGGGTCCAGTAGTTACATCGACATTGACCCTTACTCCAAATTAGAATACGATTTCGAACTCATCCCCGATATTCAATTGTTTAATTAAACCGAACGCTATCGAGTCATCGCTCGCTCTCTCGAATTCCGAGCCACTAAATCGTATCGTATCTTTAAGTGAAACTTAATAACGATAGTGACAACATCTCACTTTAGAGCGTGTGAATCTTTGTCTTTGGTTCCGTAAAAAAAATGATGGCCGCCATTGATGAAACGTATCGAACTGTGAGAGCGGGCGCCACTGTGTCCATTTTGTGATGATGTTCAACTTTTTTTTTTAAATTTTTGTAGACGATTCTTTACTGAATCGAATACTCTTAATCTTTGGAATTTAAAACACTGCAACGGTTCATTATTTACATTTGTTCATTACATAACTTTAATCTTTTTTTTTTTAGAATTCTCATACACAAAATTCATGTTATTTCAACGAACATTACTGCATTCTGTTCGTGAAATAGCAATTCTTAAAAACGTAAAATAGAGCACTCATTGTTAATAATTTCAAAAAAGCAACATAACAATGTAACCCTTAACTTTTCACCTAAACGAGTTAATACCCTTTAACAGAAAGTACAAAGTGCTTTACAGCGCTAATCTGCTAAGCGGCAGAATATTGTAACATTTTGTGCTAATGAAACAATAGCGCTTTAAGCGAAGCCTTTCAAATGTTCCCGATATCGGTAACTATACGTTTGTTTGAAAAGATACCGCTTATCATTTTACAGCGCACTAACTAACTTAAATACTTACGAATGCAATTTCATACATAAAAGATGTTACTCAAATTTGTTTCTTTGAAAACGTTAATGTGTTGTGACTGCTTGCAACGTGCGAACTAAAACTCCTTTCATATCTATACGTATAGTATGTTTTCTTTTTTATTAAATTAAAAAAAAGAAACTGTAATCATGTGATAAATATTAGTTTCCCGTAAAATTTAGTTAACAGTATTTTATCGAAACCGCCATCTGGTGCAAGTCCACATCTGTTAGTTAATTTATTACGTCATAAATATGCCAATCTACTTAATTCTAAGACAAATCTAGTTTTATGAATGTCATAAAAATGTACTACTATAAGTATTACCGTGCTGTTGCAGCTGCATGTTGTAAATAATTATCTTTTATAATTTGAATTTGTCATCGCTTAACTGGCTGCAGAAAGATTATTAATATTGGCATAGTATAAGTGTTAAACAAAAAAACTAAACTCAACTGACTACAGCCCTATGCCACTACGGGAACAAAAACGAATCGGAAGACATCTGAATCGGCTAATTCGTATTAACTCGTCTGGAGTCTATACTGTATGAGGTAGCAATAGAATTGAATAGTTGTTAAGCTCTTGACCAGACTGAAGTCTACAGGTCCGAGTTCGATCCCCGTCATTACCAATGTGTTTCTCGAATACCATATGTACAAAAAGCCGACATTCTTATACTGAAAGAAAACATGATACAAGCCACACATATCGCCTGAGATTCAGATAAATGTAGGAAATCAACCGGTACTCGGTTTGTAGTGTCGACTAAGGCTTAACCTTTGATAACGCCGAATGATTTAATTTAAAATTACACTCGACGTTTCACGATAGAACCTAAAACATTACTTAGGAAGCTCCAAGTAGTACAAAATGTTTTAAACTTGTTCAAAAAACAGATATCGTATACGTTAATGTTCAAGCGAGAATCAAACCGTTACATTTTTATAGCACATAGTAAAAGTGAAGCTATAAAAGTTTATAACGCGGGTTACCTTTGTGGTACATTTCTACCAGAACTCCAGTTGGCACTTGTTTCAGTCGAAGAAACAATAGAGTGAGATAAACAGCTTTATCAGTGTTCTTTTGTTCGACCACCCCATTGACCCATATGGTCAAAGGATGGTTCTTTCTAAGAAAGCTAGACGAAGCGCAAATTCCAAAACATCTAATACAATTTGTTTGCGAAACAACAGATAATCCTTTTTATTTTCCCGCGTTTTTATTACACTAGTAATTTTGCCGCGCGCATTTTATTGTTTCTATTGTTCATTACTAATGATTTATTGTCTGCTTGTACATTTTTAAAAAATAACAAACCTTTCACTTTTATTACGAATTATAAAAAAAAAAACTAGCTATTTTGTAGGTATATGATGACAAAGAAATTTTTAAAAATTCGTGTTATTATAAAAATTGGGAAGTTAAGATGGATGGATGTTCGTTAGTAGGTAACTTCAAAGAAACTCTAAAGATCTAGACAGAATTTGGCACAGAGATAGATTACTGTCTGAATTAGCGTATACATTACTTTTTTTTTTCTTAATTCCGCCAACTAAGCCGCGAGCTAAAGCTAGATTTTAATTCGATTTAATTTAAAAGTAAAATATTAAGTTTTGATTATAAAGTTAGAAATGTCAGTACAATTTAATGTTATTGACGTTCAGATTCATATGACTTTAAACATGCATCTTTTATTTCATTCATTTATACTGTGAGTGAAAGGGATCTATAACATGACCCACGGAGCCTTCATTAGCCAAGTCCGGCCGCTCTTTCACGCCATAAAACAAATGCTCTTAAACAAAATCATATTAAACTGGTATTTAATATACACCTAAGTTTACACTTCATTAGGAGATATTTGTTTTTTTTTAATCATCATCATCAGCCAAATGTTGCCCACTGCTGAGCGTAGACTTCAAAAATTTGTAATAAATTCATTTATTAATGTCTTAATACTAGTGACGTCACAGTTCTGTGTCCATTTTTATGTCAGATATTGAAAACAAAATTGGTGTAAACAAAATATGACGTAGAAAATATGATATCTACTAAAGAACATGTTACTTGTTCCGCTGGCGAAGCGACCCGAAGTGGGTCGTGGCCTCCGACCGACCGCGAGACGACTGCTCGCGAGATCGCCAACACCTCTCCTGCGCCGTCTCCTGCCGCTCCTGGCGCTGATCCAGCTCTACGTCGCATAACATATTAAACTCTTTATCATGTATATTAAAAAAAAAAAACAAAACGTCTTAAATACCTTTAGTGAGATTACTTAAATATTACGCTTAATTAGGGAGGCCACTGTCGGGAACTAGAAGCTTTGGGCATCCTTTCTCCAGGTTTAAGCATTAAATTCTGAGTGAGGGGTCTACTTACAAAGAACTTTTAGTGGTAATGCGTCGTGCACACTGCGCTGCAACGCTTCGTTGGTGGCCTGGCACGTGTACACCGCGCCGTTCAGTTCCTTGCTCACGTTCAGTTTCAGCTCTATGGTGGACACTGTACCGCCATGAAGACCTTTCTTTAGCTGCATTGGAAGGCCTAGGAATAGATAAACAGAGTTCTGATTATAGCATGTGCAATCTAATTTGGTATGGAATTTGTTGATGTGGGTAAAAACAATTAAATTTCCTTATCAACTCGTCTTTTTAAATAAACAGGCAAATATAGTTAATAAAGTATTTAAAAGGTGCCTTTCTTACTATCAAAAGTTCATTGGTACCCAGGTTTTGTTAATTTGTTACCTTGCACGGGTATCCCGTCCCTCCACCAGGAGAGGGCAGCCGGAGGATTGCTGGACGCCGCGTCGCAGTACAATGTTGCCTCCGTCCCGGGCTTCAGCTCCGACGGCTCGGCGCGGACTTTGACAGCTTCTGGAGCGACTGTTTGTAGAATAGAATAAAAATAATTAACATCTGTTACCACGTAACATAGATAAAAACCCTACTGTAATATAAAAAAAGTAGAAAAATGAAAGAGCATGCGGCAAAAAGTGGTCGGCGTTTGTCAAACGAATCGAATATATAGTAAAACAAACTAAATATTTGAATTTACTAGTAGATTCAAGTCATGAATAGGATTAAGTCATACGTTGGGGATATGACCTTATGACCTTGATCTTTGTGGACTGTAAAACTAACATCAGTGGACATAACTAAGGACTGTACAGATGTACTGACCGTTCAAAATGTGCAAACACTAATTTCCAAATGTACAGTTCTGTTCAGTTAAAACTGAAAATGTAAATCTTCCAACAAAATAACTTATTTTACTTACATTACACATTTTTTCATTAATATGATTGTTTTCTTTGTAACAGATACAATATATTGTTAGTTCTGTACTAAAAAAATGTACATAACAGTTATTTTATATCGGGGAAATAGGTTATAACACCTCATTATAGGGTAGGCTGCTAGCACTTCAGTGGGGCCTATGCTGAGCTTATGATGATGAAAAAAAGCTATTTATCTTTATCAAATGCACAAACGCACGCATATTACAACTTAGTATTTATACTTTAGTATTGTATATATTGTAAGTAGTATTTTAGGAAGGCTCCGTCCTCTGAGATCATTATCAGTAAATTAACATAATTCTAAATTTCCCCTCTTATCTAAGACGTAACAAATCGACGGAGTTTTATAGTTTAAATTAAATTTCTTTCGCAAAATTGCAAACTTAGGATCCGCATTCACGCTCCGACCGACGCGAAGCTCGCAACTTCCACGCTCACAGTTTCAGCTATTAAAATACTTGCTTTGTTACAAAGAGAGCTTTCTTGTAGTGTTGCGCAAATTTAAATTATTACAACACACTGTAATCAGGTTACTGTAGTACAGTTACATCAACACTCTCTGTCTACCCACTGCTGGTAAAATCCTTCCCTAATGCCATCGCATGCTGTACGCAAGCAATATCAATCGATTACGCCCCAATAGTCTAATAGTCGAGGGTACGGATTTTCAATCACGCGAACGAGAGTACGAATTCGTTTCGACTATTGTAAACCATAACAAGTCTAGACCTTAGTTGGTATGAGAAATATTAGTAAATACAGAAAAAAACTTTTTTTTTAAACAAAAAAAAAAATATCGTCATCATCATCAGCCTTTGTCTGTCCACTGTTAGATAAAGGCCTTTCCCAATGCCTTCCACAGTATGCGGTCCTCCGTCTTTCGTATCTTATCCTTTTTTATATATATGTTTTCAATCTAGGATAATTTCTAGATACAATTATATGATTAGAATGAAGAAAATAATAGTCCTAGTCCCTGATTACATTATAATTTGTTTTTGATCGTTTCAAATATATGTATGTAAAATAGAAAATCATTTCTGTAACGAGCTTCATTTGTGGCTCGCGATAGTCTGTGGAAATTGCCCGCTCTGTCATATTACAGCTATTATATAACTCTCTAACATGTTCAATTTCCTATATGAAAACATCTTATTAATGTAATAATGTGTAATAATTTCACAATGTGTAAAGTTACTGTATTCTACTAATATAGTAGAACATACTGTATTCTACTAAAATAGCAGAATAGAGTACATTTCACATTTTTTTTTAACATTTGTGTACATTTTATACTTAGAGTCAATCAGTGATCACTAAGGGTGACTTTTGGATGTAGTAAGAGAAAATAACCTGCCTGTCCAAACTATAAACTACTGTGAGTGTGACAGAGATAAAAAATTGCTCGAAGACAATGAAGGGATTGTAGTAAAGAGGATATACGCAAGGCAGTGACAGATTTGACAGCGGAAAGAGAAGTATGGAGTGCTGTGACGTCACTACGTGCTAAGGTACGGTGATGAAAATTAATTTACAGTAACTTACAATGGACATTCAAGGTGACAGTCTCGAAGAGTGGTATTTCTGTAGCGCTGTTCGTGGCCTCGCATCTGTACTGGGCTTGGTTGTCAGTCACGTTCGTAAGTATCGATATCTCCGCCGACACAGACTTGTCACTCGCTTTTGAAACAGAATGTACCTGTTTGAGACAAATCATTTATAATGTACATTTTGTACGCGACTGTACTTGATAGATTGAATTACGTATTCACATAACAATTAAAAATTAGATAGAAAATTGTTTTATTTTTAATTTGTTTACCTTCTTATCGTTTTTAAACCATGTCAGAGTGGCCAGTGGGTTCCCTCCTGTTGATATGCAGGACAACTTCTGCACGGTGCCCGCGGCGAGAGTCGTGCCGGGTACATAGCCGGTGATCATCGGCGCGCTTGGCGGATCTAGAACAGAAGATAGGAATTAAAATAGAGAGGATTCAGACACAGAGTGAAAGGAGATTGTAAGAGATCATGATAGAAGAATGAACGATAAAGAATAACAGACTCTATGGTTACACAAAAGACTGAGTCTTGTTGAAGAGTGCGTGCCAAAGGTCAAATACTACCCTCATCCCCTTCCCAAAACATCTAGACAATAGGAATACAAATATATGAACAGAGAAAACAAAGTTCTGATACCATCTTATGATTTCGTTTGTCCGTTTACCGTTTAGGTCAGCTGAGCGTCTATTACTTGCCCGGGAAAAGACCCAAGAGATCTCAAAAACTAGGTCTGCGTTAAAATGGTGCGAGGTAGAGAAAAATTTAGACGGTTATTGTCAGAGATGAAGTCGCTACGTCATTTTAGTTACTTATATTAAGTATTTACAAGATGTTATAAATCGGACAACAGACACGGTGAAGATAAATCTTCACCGTGTCTGTTGTCATCTTGCAAGATAAATTTGATCAACTTCCCAGTTTCTGATTGACCTAAGATTTTGCATGCATGCATAAATGGCATGATAATGCAATATTACGATAAAAATCGAGCTGATCTGATGATTGGAAGATGGTCATAGTAACTTTATAATGAAACGATGCAACATCGAGTTTCATCATCATCATCAGCCCTTGTCTGCCCACTGTTGGACATAGGGCTTTCCTAATGCCTTCCACAGTATGCGGTCCTCCGCCTTCCGTATCCAACATCGAGTTTGGGCTTGTTTAATTCGTCTTGACATGAACTTTAATAAGACCCTCTCATCTTTACAAGAGTTCGTTGTTCTGTAAATTTATTTCTAAACATGAACTTTATATTTACAATATCAGCCAGGTTTTCTCAGACTAAGGTAATTTTACATAAAAAGGTAGACAGGAGCGCGTTCCTCCCGACAGATAGCGCTGTGTTGAGCATAAATAATAAACATTCCTTTGTATTCGAGTTTTTTCCCACAGAATTATGGCGCGTTTGCGCATACAAATTGTGTAAAATATTACTTGCAGAAAATATTATTATGAAAATGTTGAAAATGATCGAATCTAATGTTTCTAACTTCTCTATAACAGTAAGGTTACACGGTCGATATATCATTACTAAAACATATCTTGTCTTCTGTCTTATTTTCTCGAAAAAAAAAACAAACAAATACAACAAAATATTTTGGTGAAAAAAACAACACTTTTTATATCTTTATAACTCAAAAACTACCAAACATATTTTAGGCATTATTTTATAAATGAAAAGATACAAATTCGAAAAGAACAACAACACTTTCATAACATTAGTTTATAATAAACAGAAACAAATAAATTAAAAAAAAAACAGTTTTTTTTTTCTGAAAACGCTTCTGCTTCTTTTACAGCCAAAATGCTTTTGTAGTTTAAAAAAAAAACTAAATAAATGAATAAAATCCTATTCACTTCAACATTTTGCTAACTCGTCAACTTCCCGCACAATTCTGTCACTTTCGCATATCTTTTTTCATCAAAAAGGCAAAAGTCTTAGTGGCCAGTATGTTGTTGTCGGAGTGCAAACTCCTTGTCTACCAAAGAGGTAATATAACTCTTCATCAACATTATGACATCACAACTTATTACTTAACAGTGACGTCATATTGTTTAATTACATATTAACCAACGTACGTTTGCACATAACATCTAATTAACTCTAACAAGAATAGAATGGACCCATTATTTTAATTACCTCTCTGATGGGCTACAGATGTAATAAAATTATACTGTCCGTGTCTATTCCGACCACTAATTAAGTACTTTGTATTATTATTTATTGTTAGTATGTAATCTAAATTAAGAATTTAAAAGTGACAATTCGTTCGTGACAAAAAAGCGTCTTGAATGAAACGTGCGTATAATGTACTATCTCTCTCGCACCACCTGAATTATATCTTCCATCTCTCTTGTGTAACGAAATCTGTGTGGCCTTGTATTTGTTTTCTTCAATTTTGTTTTATGCTTGTATTTCGAAAAACAAATACAAATTATAATTACTAATACGTTAGTCAATTAAAAGGTATATAACCTTTTTAAAATATAGAACAACGGAGTATATTGAGCAGTGTTGTACATAAAGATATTAAAACAAAACAGCAAATGAACGGCTTGTCCCGATCTAAAATCGTGCCGTACAATAAATACTGTTTACGAGCCTTTGGGTAGGTGGCCATATTCATATCACGTTCGCTTTAGAATCAGCAGTTGCGGGCCGCTATCGCAAATACGGCCCTAATTTAAGGACCCCTGACCGGAACGGTTATTGTGTTCATTTTTATAACCTTGTTAGACGTAAAGTTGAGTGCTTACCAATTTTATTTTTACAAGTATTATTTTCAATGAGAAAATTTTTATAAGTATTTTGAGAGGATATGCTAGAGCAGGGTGTGAGATCAGATATGAGCTGACAGATGTATGGAGTACAACTGTGTCGAGACTCTATAGGGAATAGGACAGGTTGATTAGTGTTTTTAGTTAAATGGTGTTTAGAATATTTATTCAACTAAGGCTTTCAATCAATAGAACCTATTTCCAATCATTGTATTCGTCATTAAGCGTTACGGTATTTTTTTTAACCAAAAATATTAGTAGATTTTTGTTAATTTACTAACATTTCTTGCGACCGTTCCAGGAAAGCTTGAAAAAGCTTGTGTTAGGATATGGTTCATAATAGTCGAATGGTGGGATTCGAATCCACGACCGCTACATCGGTAGTCCGTATCTTTAACCATTAGGCTATTGGCGCTTATGTTCACATACAATTTCATATTCTTGTAATAAAACTGTACGTACAGTCGACAAGAAAAGAGAAATGCCATAGATGCCTACAACGGTACACTCGTGCACGCAATTCCAGCTACTCTAACGGTACAATGCGGTACAAATATGTAAGATATAATGACAGTACAGTTGGCACCAAACATCTATAATTATGAGTCGATGAAGTTTTTTATAGACAAATGTGTCTATGTATGTTTATTATGTTGGAAACATGTGAATATGTAATATCGTCGATAACAAAGTTAAATAGGTCGTTAAGATAGATTTTTTTTTTATAAGAGAAAAGGACAGACGAGTGCAGATGACATAAAATTATTTGATTCCAGGAATACCGGAGGAATCACTTTTCTGTTTTATATAGGGAACTGCGTTTGGCATACTTGTGACACGGGGGATCACGTATCAGTGATGTGTGACTCTCTCCCGTGTCAGACCCCGAGTGGGAAAGAGACGAGAGCATAGCACAAAAACCAGGGCCACGGGAACGTTTTTCAGCACAACCACCACGACCCAAACCAGAGGAATCCCTGATACGTTGCTGGCCCTTAACAAACGTACGCTCTCTTCTCGAAAGACCCTAACACAACACAGCTGAAGATGGATTAAGCTGAATTAATCATCATCAGCTCATTACACGTCTCCACTGAGGGGCTCCGTCTAGGCAACCACGCTGACCCAGTGCATTGACTTCACACATATCTTTGAATTTCTTCGCAGATATGTACATTACAATATTTTCCTTCACTATATGAGAATAATGTATATAAGAATTTCGATAAGCGAAAACCACGGGTACATGCCGGGGTTCGATCCTGGACAATGTTGACCGGTCCTGTCAAGCGCTTAACAACTGTGCCACCGACACTCTTGCATTAATTTTAAACTTATATTGTTAAAATTCTTTTTCTGTCTTTTGTACGTGTCTGTACTTCATGGACGTCACAGAGTAAAAATGTTTATAATAATTAGGACCTAAAAATTACGTATGTAGTATAAAATTTTAAATGCAAATCTTTCGGGGTCAGTCACGTAGGCCGGGCAACGAGCATTTAAGTTGGAAGAAAAAAAAATGCAAAGCACATTTCTCTCAGAAATTCGTGGGACTAGTTAATTGGATCGTGAAGTGACAACCCAAAGTATTCATATGTTTTTCGGTAGATTATAAAATATCATGTCCTACATTATCTATTTAACATGTTCGTTGCTGGACTAATTTTTGTACACTTTCCGTCCCTGCGGTACGAGGTATTATCGACCCGTTCCGTGACTGGACGTTAGTGCGACACGCGGTCCTATAGACCCCACATATTATAACAAAGTTATCATCGCTTCTGTCGTTGTGGTGACTGAAAGGAACTAAGGTAACCCTATTATTACCGGGGTTGCCCAACGGATCCGTCGCCATGTCCTCTTTTAACGCGGCGACTCCTTCACCTTCTTGTGGGATCGACCCTCTCACGCTACCTTTCTGCTCTCTCTATCTAGGCCATGACGGTCTCACAGAAGGAGGTCAGTGCCGGTCATTGCTATTCCCCTGACAAAGCAGGAATGGCAGGGTAAGATCCCGATCCTCCATTCGGGCTGCCAAGCGGGGCACTCGGCAAGTGTATGCTGTGCGGAGTCCCGGTCCTCGCTGCAGTGATGGCATTGCGCCGTTGCTTCGCGTCCAATCCGATTCAGGTACTCAACGAAACACCCATGTCCGGTGAGTACCTGTGTCAGCCGGTAAGTAACGTGTGAAAACTTGTATGAGCACAGCCATGCATCTAAGTTCGGCAGAAAAGCATTGCCAGTGCGCTGGCGTAAGTTGCGCGGCTCATGAAGTCGCCTGCGCCAGATTTTGAGCCCTCGTTCGCGCTCCTGCCAGCGCATTTCTCCCGCATCTAGTTGCTCAGTTTCCTTTCGGGGACTACGCAGTCGGGTGTAAACCATATCTGCGAGAATATCCAAAGATGGAAACCGTGCCAAGGTTGTTGACGCCTCTAAGGATATAGCACAATACCCCGCACAATACTAATTGCGATATCGCGCTGCAGGGTATTTATTTTCCGACAGCAGCGAGACACCACAATCCGGTGGGACCATCCAGGTGCACCGTAAAGGGCCATACATCTAATAACTCCCGCATAGAGGTCGCGAACTCCCTCCTTGGTCCCCCCGAGGTTAGGCAGCAATCTGTGCATAGCACGCACTACCTTTTCGATTCGAGGTACTAGGCGTTCGAAATGTTCTCCGAAGTCCAAATGCCTATCCAATGTGAGTCCTAGATAGCGCATCCTCGACCCCACTTGGATTGGAACATCATCTACACGTACCATCATGCTTGGTGGTTCTCGTCCTCTCAGCCTCTTGTGGAACCAGATCGCCTCTGTCTTATGGGGTGCTACCTCTAGGCCCAGCTTTTGGATTTTACCCACAACATATGCCACACCCTACTGGGCGAGCTGAGCGGTATCTTCAAAGGAGCGCCCGACGCCCTGATGTTTTGCTGCAGGTAGTTAGGAATGCGATGATATACCATTGCCTCCATGATCGTTCTCCAGGGCAATACATTGAATGCATTGACTATATCAATGCTGACAGCCAGAGCCACACCACCCCGGGTTACCACCTGAAGTGATTGCTCTCGAACGCGTAGTAATTGCTAAAAATAGAAAGTACTGTCGCTTAAAGAATTATTAAATCCGTTTAATCCTTTTCGGTACAAAAAGATGCGGTT
>JAODUI010000001.1:1907671-1930456 GCA_027563995.1 Papilio gigon | reverse complement strand
CAGACCGCGATACGACTGCTCGCGAGAACGCCAACGCCTCTCCTGCGCCGTCTCCTGCCGCTCCTGGCGCTGATCCAGCTCTATGTCGAATAACATATTAAACTCTATATCATATATATTGAAAAAAAACAAAACGTCTTAAGTACCTTTAGTGAGATTACTTAAATATTAGGCTTAATTACCATTATTATAAAAAAATCGTTCGAAGTTATTTAAAAAATGGAGAGCTGGTGACCATATTCCCACGTCATTCAGTGAATATTTCATAATATCAAAAGTTATTTTGTTGCATTATAACGGCGATATCCTGTCCATTGATTGTCAAAAATTAGGAATTTCGGCAATTACGTCTCACCTCCCACGTGAACAGATAAAAAAAAATCTCGCACCAGCCGCATCCAAATTTTCTTAAAAGACCCGACACGGCTTTCATGGCGTGTGGTCCAAGTAACGAAAGCCTAACACAAACTTCGATAATAATTTTGTTATTCTTTATTTCTTATTTGTGTTGAATAAATTCTTATTTGTTTTTTTTTTATAAAAGAAAGGAGGCAAAACGATGGGACTGGCGAGGTGATCATCGACGGACATGGACACCTGCAATACCAGAGGAACCACAGATGCGTTGCCGGCCATTGAGAAAGACGTACGATCGCTTCTTGTAGGAAGGAAGAGTACAAGTTCGACCTTAATTTATAATCAACAAACCTTTTAATAACAAATAGCTTTACTTCTTTTTCATAATAACTTCAACTGTGTCAAATTTGACGTTCCTACATTCACGATGGGTTTAAAAAGGGTACAAAGTATTAGCTGAACGTAATAATAAAATACCAACTGTATAAAACCTTCTTTGATGTTATTTTTATTATATGTACATAAAAAAAATATTAACGAAAACAACATTTGTACATACTATCTTTTCGATTTAAAAATTAATCTTACAGATTTTAATGTTACTAAAATGTTAGAACTATAAAAAAGTAAAGTTTAATACTAAGTACAAACATAACTTTAACAGTACATTAATTACTTAGAGTTTATTATTTATATTAATCTAAATAGTATACTCTAAAAATAAAAAAAATATATAAAAGAAACTCTTAAAATAATCTCTGGCATTTTGTAACATGGACCGGGACGGAGCGAACAATTTTTTTCTTATTTTTTCCCTTTGTTCCCTTTGTGCGAGACTAGCGCCGGCTCGAAAGGTACCTTAAAATGTGTTCTAAGGCGTATCTCCACGTAATGGGCGTCGGTTACATATTTATTTCGTGTTGTGCATTCTTGTCTTGACGTAAATAAATTAATATGTTGGACCCGTTGTTATGAAATTTCGCGCTCTCATGGTGGCAAGGAGGCTGGCCCTTACCATAGCACTATGTATTTAATTTAAAAAGGGACTGTTTTGTTTGAATAATAGAATACATGCGCTGTTTAAAATATTTTCTTTATTGTTCATTTTTTGTTTCAAAATATATATTTTTTTATGGAATAACAATTACGTTGATAACAATTTATTTGGTTCTTTCTTTTTTTTCAATAAACCTCCTTGCTTGTTCTTTCTGATCATTTCAAGGATACTATGTTAAGAAGCGCCAATAGCCTAATGGTTAAGGGTGCATACGATCACGTGATCGATGGTTTGAATCCCGCCATTCGACTGTAAACCATATCTTAGCATACAGCCTTAACCTTAGTTGAAGATGTACAAGAAACGTTTGTAAATTAACAAAAAAATTACTGACGTTAATATTTTTTTTTTAGAGAAAAATTGTTTTTCTCGGTACTAACGTAATTTGAACCTGACGCCCGTCTGACTATGAATGAAATACTTTATTGACACTAATTCGTATAATGGGCGAAATGGGAGAGTTGTGAATGAAACATCAGAGAGAACAATGGTCCAGGAAATGAGTCCGCCTGGCTTGTTACCGACTCTGGCGCCAAGTTCACAATACGAACTTCACCTAACTGTTACTGATAACGATATTGATACCTGAGTCCTTAAAAAGTATGGATTCAAAACTGAAACAATCGCATTTCATTACTTTTGATTGTTGGATTACAGAACAAAAAACTCCGACTTTTGAAGTATGATATTCAAAAAGTACTAATACGTGGTTTGGAAATTCCCAATAATAAAGAAAATAAAGAAAGAAATTAATGTTAATTAATTAAATATACATTTCTAAAGGTGCTCTTTTAATATAAAATTCGCAATGTCACATATTTTTTCAATACGTGTTTCATGCAAGCAAGATTTAATCTCTCATTTTAAGATAAACGATCAAGTAGCGTCGTTCGTAACGAAAATATTTAAATTGCCATCAGCTGACGAAACGGAGCCTTATCTCATGAAAAGTTTATCATCAGAATCGGCGGGCGGCGGGCGGCGGGCGACCGGCGGCGGTCGCCTCGCGAACGAAATTAAATCGGACAGTCCTCAATCGATGAAATATTTTCACATGGAATGGTGATTGCAAAATGTCGTCATTAAGAAATGAAATCGCTCATTCTGTATTTATACAAATGTTGTTCGTTCTTTTTAAATCTCTTTTTGTTCCAGTAAAGTAAAACTTTAAATTTTTTCGTATGTTTACTGCGTACTAATATAATAATGGCATTCTTCATTCATTCATATTCATTTATACGTGATATCAAATTATATGAAATCTCTTGTCTTAAATATATGACCTTTACTAATTTTGTTAACCTATTAACTGACGTATGTATATACGTTGTATGGAATGATACAATCAAATTCCCAGCAAAATACTGAGACATAAAAATTACACTATGATTTGTATCAGCTTGGAAACCATAAATAAAGTTAACACAACATGCACTAGATCTTTTAATTAACGTTTCTCTCATACACTCGATTCAGTTTATTTTTTTCAATTAATAATGTTCAGTTGGTCCGCGATTAACTCGAAGCGCGTTTGCGTGTTAATACTCATGTGTCCCGCACCTCCGCTAGATCCTTATCTTTTTCGAATGCAAAAGCAGTTGCAATGTGAATGAATGCACAAGGTAACTACCAATACGTCTGATTATAAAATGTAACCTATACGTAACGGTCTATTTATCACAAGCGAGACATGGTTATAAAATTTAGAAAATATAAACATTTTAAAAGGTTATTTTAATTAATTCTGCAACGCATTTTTCGCAAGTAAATTTGTGTAGTCTGATAATGTCTAGACAAATTTACTTGCGTTGCATTTACTTTGGATTCACAGATCTATATTTCTGTAACTTAACGAAATATATACGAATACCTGCATGTTTATTTTTTTATGTTTTAAAAGTGAAGGAGGCAAACAGTGTCGGAAGTAAAGAGTCCGGCTGACAGAGATGATGAACAGTAGTACATAGTGTGCCGACCCTCAGTAAGGAAAAGTGCATGTTAATAAAATAAACAGCCAAATAAAGAGACACTTAAATAAATTTATTTCTCATAACAATCAATACCACTCACACATTTAACACTTAAAACAAAAACTATACAATGTAAATCTCTTTATTGTAAACAGTACGTACTTCAGACGGAGATTTTTAACCTGTCCAGCCTGTCAATCCAACCTATGTCATCAATGAAAAAAATGTCCACAAAACCGTTTGGCGTAATGTACAAAAACTTAGCGTTTAAACGAACATTGTGACATTTTACTTCGTGTCATTTAATGTTACGTAAATATGTGAGCAAAGAACTGAGAAATTCTATCATAGGTAACTTAGCTTCGAAACAAATGACTACGCTTACCTTATATACTATATACTCTAAACTGCATCTTTAATTACGTTATAATATTTTTGGTCTCTATAATCAACTCTAGATGTCGCTATTTTATTACCCAAATTATAATAACGTACTGCCTAACGTCTCTACCAGACTTATCTAAAGCTTACTTTAGATTTATTATAGTAGTTCTATACTCCTGTTCTGCCTAATTGACCGCTAGATGTCTCTGAGTGCGTAGTGCTCACTGGTAATGCAATTAAAACTGAACATTGCCAGTCGGTCCACGTCCCGAGTTATATTAATTCAGAAGGAACTTAATCCCTAGGGAACGTAGTGGATGGTCACGGTTGTCCACCGAGGACAGATGACGACGAGACATAAATGGGAAACGTCAAACTGCTTTTTATTTTGAAGATTTACTGAAGCATTTACTAACTGACGGTGCTTTTGCTGCCATCCCAGTCATAGAAAATGGCGATTACTACAAAAAGATCAACTCACATTGTATGTTACTATACTGAAACAAAAGAAACCGATAGCCGATGTTAGCATATTTATTGACATTTTATAACTCCTGATACCACAATGAAAAGTACTAGATTTCTTAAATCCGTATTTCTATTCGTGATATATTTTTTACAGCGAAATTGTCTTATATTAATATGCGTCGAAGTCATACAGTTTTTTTTCCTACATTAAAGTTTCCTGACGGTAGCTTAAAGCGAAAGAAAATTAGTCAACTGTCTGTAATGAAGGTCATTTATAGAGCCTTCTAATTAAATGATCGGACATAAAACTTAATCATCAAATATCTAGTTTTTTTTATGTTATAAATTACACACTCTAAACATTTCCTGATTACACATTACACGCTTGAAGGTTATAACTTGAGACGAGCTAGAATGGTAAAGTCGCCGCGGGGTGCCCGCAAAGAAATGTGTTGAAAGCGAAACTTCGCTATGTGTTAAATAAAACATTGATGTTGTCATGCATAATTGATTTAAAAGATACAATGGTCTTGCACGGCCTCGGATTTTGTAGCCCGACGTATTTTTGCGGTGTTGTAAAAACTTTTTATTTTAGATTAGAACAAAATCTTACATAAATAAAACAGAATCGTTTATCATTTTCAAATAATATTTCATCAATATAATTTAAAAGCAATAACTTTTTGTTTACAATTAATATATCATATTTACCAGACAATTAATTCTAACCTAAACAACAGAAGCTAGGGACACAGACAATAACAGAAACTAAACAACAGAAGCTACATAATACTGATAACAATAGACTGTAATTAAAAAAATAGTTCGAAAACAAGAGAAAAACGTGTCAGAAAATGCCATTTTTGACATGCTTAAATCAACGATGAATAAAACATCTGCCCATCATTTGAATAAATTGAAAAACGATGAAATTATTTTGTGTTTCGTTTACACAATGTGTTAATAAGAGATCAATGTGTAGGTAGCGATGTTAATTAACGATGATGGCTTAAATAAAGACGTTTAATCTAACAATAATTAATTTGCTTTTAGCGAGTGAGCATGCTAAAAGTTACGTAATTAACACGAGTACATACAAAGCTGATATTGATATGAACAATTCGTTTTAGCGGTTACGCTAGCTAACGGATTGTCCAAACTATTTTCATTCATATTCATTGATGACTGTTTGTTTTAGATTGTAAATTGAATTAATTTGTCGATATTATCAGTGCGAAATGTTTTACACAATGACAGTATTGTTTTCTATTATCAATTCATATAAGGTGATATAAATGGATGTTAAACATTGTGTACCGGTTTTTTATTTTCATTACTTCATCATATAAATGAACGGCGTCTTCGATTGAAATATATATTTTTAATAAGAATACTAGCGTGCGCGGAAATAGAATTTTGTCTAAAACTAACTCTGGTATTTCGTGTCTATAACTTTTGCTTCATCATCAGCTCACTATACGCCCCCACTGGGTGACTCTGAGCCTAGCGTATTATTAGGGGCGACTTTGTCCAGTGCGTGTTGGTTGACTTCACACATATCTTTGAGTTTCTTTGCCGATATGTGCAGGTTGCATCACGATGTTTTCTTTCACCGTTAGAACGTCAGGTAATGTATATATGCAATTGGAAAATAGAAAAACACATTGGTACATAGCGGGGATCGAACCTGGACAATGTCGAGTATAGGCTGGTCAGTTCAAGCACTCAACAACTGCGCCACCGACGCTCTATAACTTTTCCTTAGTAGGTATATTTTTTTAAGACTGGTTATTTTCTACAAGAATTTTTGTAAAATAATTAAAAAAAATGTTAAGAATATTTTAAATAATTAATTTATCTCCAACTATACGTTAGTCAATTGAAAATGTATAAACTAAGTTTCAGACCAATTGTTTGAAGATTAAAACGTAACAAAGTGTAGTTAGTTAAATGATCCAGAATGCGCCCCGGTATCGTATAATGGGATACAAGTCAAAGCGGTGCACAACATTCGAACTATGAGCTTAATAGAATCAAGTTCCGATGACTCAACCCGTCCTTCGGGCTCGAATGAAGAGATTAAAATTATTAACGCAACTACACGGGCCGCGGCCCACGGACCAGCCGAGCGTCATTCCTGATTATCAACGGACTTCAAATCGGAGCCTTTTGGGCCAGTCTTAATTAAATAATGAGAAACATCGACTTTTGCTTTTAATGCCCTCTCACTAGATCATTACGATTTCGGCAATAAAGTGAAAAATGTTATCGAACACATTCCAATTTGTTTCTAATGTGTTATAGTCATTGGAAACGTGTGTCTGTATTGCTCATTTTGGAAATCAGCCGTCATTTTTTATTCAATGATTTTAATTTTCCCAATATGGTAGTAACTTTCCTACTTTACATATTATTTAATAGATAGATTAATAATTACCATTTAGGTAAATTTTCAGATACATTTCTGTTTTATGTTAAAAAAGGTACGTCCGAGATAAACGTTCATTGTTCAACTCGAATCATACGCGCTAGAGATCACGAAAGGGAATACGTAACTGTAATTTTTGTCACAAACAAATATTTGGCCGTTTAAAGATTCTTGCGCTTTTGTGTGAAGATCAAATGGACATACACCATTCAAGAGGCAGGTAAGTGAGCGAATGTGCGTAAAGTACACGGTTTTTTTTTTACTAAAGTGCTTATCCAAATAATTGGTAGGATTCGCTTCGGCGAGGGATGATAATCTCCTTTGTAAAACACCCGGCTCGCGTCTCCATTTACTCCTTCGTGTTGCTGTTTTGTGATTTAATAATTTGAAAATCTATAACAATATTTTTATTTGACTATGTTGTGTAATTTTCCTTATTTGTGTATTTGTTACTAATTTCTTTTTTTTTGTAGTGTCAATACGATAGTTTTTTTTTTCAACTTATAAATGGAGTTTTTGGTATATTTATTTATCGGGGGCTGCGTCGCGACTTCCCATCCGTCAACATAATTATTGGCTAATTATGTTGGTTTGGGAAATATATGACATGACTACACTCTATATTATTTGGAACGCTTAAAGCTTAGAGCTTAAATATCTATTTTACGATTGAACAACTTTTCAATAATAACACAATGTCCCTACAAGTATGAACTACCGAAAAATAGCAATGTGTGAGGTTGCACCCATCCCCTAATTATCTACAGCTGTGATTTCAACTGTTAAGCCTTTGTGAATTTATCCTAAATAGTTATTGAAGAATGATCGTTTTGTTTAGTAATCCTTAGAGTAACTTGTTAGTTACCAGGTTTTTAAAGTTTTCAAAGTTCTTAATCTTCCCATTAAGCATCACTTTAAGGGTTGAATCTATTGAGTTTATGAAAAAAATTGCGCGTCTCCTTTATGTTATTTTGCTACCAAATAACTCTGAAGATAATACTAATTGTTAATATTTGTGGGTGGTAGTGATACGTTCCGGTTCTTTTATTATATAAACTGAGAAAAGAGACATTTTTTTATGAAGTCTAAACTAATGTTTGACCACGACCCCACCTGATGCCAAGTGACGATATGGTCGAAATATGGTACGTACTAGTTTAGTAAGTGCCTATTCATTCTACTCTTGAAGACCCCAAACTTGGACGGGAACACTGACGCTGGCAACTTATTCCACTTCATGTGGTGAACAATGAACGAAGATTCAAATCGTTTAGAAATGAGTTACCATTTTGTAAAACGTTTGACTATCCTACTAGATGTAATACTATTTTTTATATTTTAATTATACTATAAAACTCCGTATATTTATAAACGAATTAAAATAATTCCGACACCCAACAAGGAGAATCTACCTTGAACAATAACATCAAAATTAACAATCGTATCAATCTGGCTGTGTCATAAGCTTTAATATAGAGTCTATATGTTTATTATGACGGATATAATTGACGTTACCCAACTTATTAGATAATGTACAACCACTACGTTTAAATCAGTAGACGAGGTTATTAAATATTATGTAATTTCAAATATTTCTTGACAATATACTAAACTTTGAAAGGCAGTCGAAAGCACAGTATCGGCGCAATCGATCCGTGTGATATGATACGCGGAATATCGCATTATTTAACATAATTAATTAGTCGATGCGAGCTCCACACACGAACAAAACGAAGAGCAAAGCATTCTACGTCTGCATGCGTCATATCGAAGTCCTCATCGGTTAAAGGGAACATGAATAATACGTCGCGACGTATGATTTCCGTTTGATATTATAATATCGGCAGTCGCCCGCTCCGTTTGATAATGCTATATCATCTAATGAACTTCTACTGTTTTTGGTATTTAATTGATTAAATAAGGTGTTATTAAGATTTAAAAACTTCGTACAGTTTTTTTTTTATGAAGACTAAACCAATGCTTGACCACGATACCTGATACCAATTTATGTGGTACAAAGAACAATGGTAATTAAAAAATGTTTTTTTTATATTTCAGAGGAAGGCAAAGCGAAGGCAGACATTTGTAATAAAGGCTTCTTTTATCAGAGATTATAGTATAGTAATTATCACCTTTCTCAAACGACAAAGTGAAGATCATAAAAGACGGGGAAGAAAATCCTAAGTCATCGAGGTATCCTAAGAGATACTGTTCTTAACACATTGTTTGTATAATAATTATGAATAATTGAGTTAACAGTAAATTGTAAAATACTAATTAATCTGGACGATGAAGTTAAAATATCGATGGTCGTATACCATCGAGACTATAGTAAGTTAAATAAACAGACAAAGAAAGCAAAACAAGTGAAGAACGCAAGAAAGACGTCCAGTTTAATTTACGGTATAATTTATCTTCAAGTTAAACCTTTAAAGTTGACTTTAATACACTATTTGTTAAGTAAAGAAACGTTTTCATTCCAGTGTGACTTATTAATAACCTGTAGTTATTAAGTCAAAAACAAAATTCAATTAAAAGGTTCGTTATGAAAAAAATGTTCCTAATGAATTAAAAAATGCTGTCCACAAATAAAGAAAAAACCTCGTATTAAATTTAACAGCGAACCTGAGGATTACATTAGGTAATATAAGGCTTTGTTTAATAGCCAGTAATTGGTTGGGATAACACAAGTTTTATTGGCATTGTCTCGGCTAGCTCTCGACAACCTTTACTTATGTAACTCGATTCATCTCCAATCATTATTAGAAAGTATTTTATTTCTATGGAAGGCATCGGGGAAGTCCAACAGTGGGATACAAAATGTGATGATAGAGTATATCAAAACGTTCAAACTATCATTTGCTACAAAATAGACTTACTAATTAGTACCTTTTAACTTTTTTTGTTATGATTTTCCAACGATTGCAGTCGTCATTTTGTATAAATACAGAATGTATATATTTGATAAATTTTATCAAGTAATTTAGGCCCTATTCTCATTCTTACAACCCATACTTTAGTTGTCTTATAACAATGTTTCTGTTTTTATTTAATAAAATATAGAACTTACTTACTCTGGTTTTGGCCTCCGACACAAGAGGTCGCCAGTTTAGAAATAAACGTTACAAATTAGAATAAGTCAAAAGAATCGAGTGGGGACGTTGGTAGGGACCGTGTTCTCTGCGAGGTCAATAAATAAATAAATCTCAACGCTGCCGTTTTTTAAAGTTTTTTTTTTACATTAATAATGTTCTCGTAATTATGTGAGTTGGCATCGAAAACAAACCGCAATTTTGTGGTGAGTCTTAATGGTTTATGGGTCAATTATAGGCGTCATAATAATGATGTAGACGCGATCTTTAGGCTAGTAATCCAGCCGGGCTGAAGTGATCATTAATTTTCTTGATATTATTAAAAGTGGTCTATCTTTTTGTGAGACAGAATTGATTTTTAATCATTTATACATTATTCCGAGAAGATTTGACCTAGGTAGGAACCCGATTTTAAATGTTTAAATTAGCCAATTATTTTACTAATGAAAATAATCTTAAAACAAGCAATGATTTTTTTGTATCAAAACTAATTCCTCTATGAGCTCTCTTCCTAAGTCTCGTCTGCTTATTAAACACCTTTTTAAGAAAAAATAACAAAGATCTGTTATTGAATACATTTAATTGTTTACATTAATTAATTATACATTATAATTATAACGCGAAGATACAGGATAACCATTTTGTGGAAAATGACATAATTATAATATTATACTGACTTGCACGATGCGCCGTGCAGCAGTTAACTATTAAAGTATTAAACTTAAGCAAAAAAAAAGTATTTGACTCATTTCGCGATGACGTTTTCCACGCATATAAGATTTCGCGTTCGACACGAATTAAGCCGATCTTATCTCGTGCATCTTCATTCGCGCGATGCAGCTAAATAATATAAGAAATCGAATTAAACTCGACTGACTAACAGGAATCCCGACGTAAAGGTAATGCGTATTGACTTTAAAGCTGAGATTTTATTTAGGTCGATGAATATTTTAAAAATTAAAAATAAAAATATCAAATAACCCCGTCTCAATTATCGTTCTCTTGCATAAGAATGTCACAACTAGCACCATCTATTGGAAGATTTGTAAAATGAATTTAGAACAGTCGTACAAAATAACCGCCCTCTGTGGAAAAAAGTAGGAACTGAGACTTAGAATTTTCAACCAACTTACTTAAACTTAATTCGAAAATACATTGTAGATGGCGACTAACTTATTAAACAATGATGTATGAATTTATTTATTGAAATAGACTTAGGAAAATTAAATGAATTTCAAATAACGTAATCGCGCTTCGTATTTTTAAAATTGAATAACATTTTGTTGTTTAACCAGTTATAGCCTGACTGGGAATATAAAAATCCTAGTTATATAGCGATCAAATATCTAATTAATTTATTTGGGTACATTAAAAGGTGTTCAACGAAATGTTAGGAAGAAAATATTTGAAAAAAAAAACAATTAAATACAATACTATATTTTAATTTGCCAAACATTACTCGAATAGATTTCATCTCCAATTAAAGTATGCTATCACAGAATTATTACACTACACATTTCGACTACAAAAATTTACACATTTTTTAATAACTAACATTTTAATGATTCAAATATACGATGCAATGATTATCGTTTAACAAATATATAAACACTATACGGCTGTTATTTACATGTAAAGACGTCTACCTCTTCAACACAGGTATCGCAAGTAACAAAGCAACACTTCGCCATGCGACATCTGCATTTCGTTTTAACAGACTTTTTAGAAATAGTAAATCCTCTCCCACAACATAATGTCGCACAATTGTTCCTGTCCTTACAAACGCGTCCTTTAGTACTTACACACAAGTTTGGAGTACGTTGTACATACATCAATCTGCTAACATCTAATTTGCTTTTAGTCGAAGACTGTTCAAATTGTGACGTCACATTGACAATCTTCTTCCTCACAGCATGGTGGTAATGTTTCTTTAACAAACCCATCGCAGAGTTAAATGGAACGAGTCTCTTCCAGCAAGTCTTAGTTGTACATGAACCGGAGAATCCGTGGCATTTGCAAACTTCCTTCAAATGTTGTTTAATCGAATTCACACCAATTATAGCATCTTGATGTAGAATTTCGGCAATCTGATCGTCACTTGTTTCTTTTAAACCGAGAAAGTTTCTAATTAACCTTTTGCCGTATTTAAAATCATCGCCACATCCACTTCTCTTCCAATGAGTAGTGTTATTTCTTCGTAAACATGAACAACGGTACAAGTCACCAGAAGCACATCCCTTAGCAACAGCGTGTGTCAAAGAGGCTGCGACTAACGCGTGAACAAATGCCGTTTCCCTGTAAATTTTCTTAAATATGCTTTTCTTCGATTTTCTATTGTAAACCAATGAACAATTCCATCTGTCGTATTGAAAATTTTGTTCGCAAGCTTCGATCGCTTGAGACCTCGCGTTGGCCAAGATTATGTGTAAACCTGGATCTTTTCTGCATATTTTAATTTGTCGAGCTGTGGAATTGAGTACTTTGCATGCTCCGGGGTACACAGTTTTAGACCTGTCATTAAATATAGCTTCAACTGTCCTTTGCAATACTGGTTTCGGTCTAAAAATAAATTATAAATGTTATTACTGACGGATGGAGATCGGATTAATACGAAATTTGAATTAGAAACACAAAATCAAAATAGTGGTTACAAATTAGAGCACAGATTATTAAGATAGAAGTAATGGTTGGAAACCAAATGCATGCAATGCAGTAGCAAAAAAATATAAATAAGAAATTATCAAACATTATCCTGCAACTTACCCTTTTACTGAGTCGGAAGCAATCAGAGGCAACAATGAAAGATTAAGTAATAATATTAACCGGGACATGGTGATTTCATATTTACGTCGATCGAAGTTAACAAGACGATTGTCACATTGTTGAATGCAGTTCTAAAATGAACACGCGTGTCTTACTTAGCAGAAGACAATGGCGTTATCGATGACAACTTTATCGGCATAAAGGTGGGTCTAGCCTTATAAGGTGTAGGTAAACCCAGACATCAGTGACCGTATCTTAGTGTCAGCAAGTAAATAATGACATAGACACAAAAGACTAGACTGGAAAATAAATAGAAATATTTTACTTTTAGATTTACTGACGCAACAGGTATTTTTTCTTTGTTCATCTATTTATAGTTTTTAAAACTGTATTGTTTTGATGAATTTGGAATCGTCAATTTTCAAAATATTGTTTCAAAAATCTACTTTCATTATTAATATTCTCTTTAATAAAATAATTGGTAAATAAAGTCTACATCATCATCATCATGAACCCTGGACATATGTCCAGCTGTGGCATACAAGGGTTCAATATTGTGGTAGACAGTAGGAAAGACATATGTCTTCCAGAATATTCGGTCCTCCGCCTTCCGCATCCAACGACAGTCTACATAGAAATAGGGTTTTTTTTTTAAACTGTTATTGCAATGTCTTTATGTCGTTGAAATTCAAACGAACTTGACCTTTATTTGTGTAACGTACAATGAAATATGCAAAAGTTTTGTAAATATTGTCGGTATAGCTGCGACATTGGACACTAATTGTGTCCTGTCCCTTGAGCGTCGTACACTCGACAGCTTAAATAATATCAACATTTTTTTTATTCTAGTCTTTTGTCACGTAACTAGCTTGTCTATCCCCAAGCTCTGAACTGACGAAATATTCACCACCCTTGACATCTTTACATCACTATGCATATGCCACCTTACTAAGCGCATTACAAAGTTTTGAACTTTATTTTGACTCCGTTACTTCCTTATATATATACTACTTATAAAACGGCTTAACTCACGTGTACATCGGTACCGACTAGTTTCGAGTTAGTCTTCTTCAGAGTGAGTGGGATTGGTACTATACCGCGTCCGCGAACTAGTCGGTACCGACACCGATGTACACGTGAGTTAAGCCATTTTATAAGTAGTGTAGTAAAATGTCTTACGAAAGTTTTAATAGTTATATAATATATATTTAAAACTAGACAACCTCCACCTTATTCATTTTTTGTCACATATCTTGTAACTAATAAAAAGAAATTAAAAAACGTAGTTTACGATAATTATTGTTTATTGGGTTAGACTAGGTATACGATTTTACACAATTTTAATAAATTGTGTAAGATATTGTGATGTTTTTTATATCGCAGATGTTGTAAATCCACTGAAATCTCCTATAAGCCACACTGCTTGAACTGAAATATTTATTTGTATGGATAACAAGAGTGTTCATGTTAAAATTATTTACATAAATGTCCGCAACGTTTGCGAAGTCATGTCACGGAATTGAAAGCTAACGCCTATCGGAAACATGTGAGCAAACTAACTGGGATGAGTACTAAGTGACCAAGATCCATAAACGTGTTCGCAGCGGCTAAATTTATATTGAATAATTACAAGCATTACTTTGAAGGGCTTTTTAGAGCTTTCTAATAAGTGAAGTAAAAAAACAATTGACTATCTAAATGCGTCGACCCCAATTAGTTCGTCATCATTATATCTCAGAAGATATTACGAATAAATTGTTTATTTATTCATTTGTTTTAGTATTCATTACTACCGCATTCGAAAGTCGTTGATTATCACTATGGGCGGGAAGTATTCACATGTTAATTTTACATTAAAAAAAGATCACTGGCCTCTAAGTAAGGCAGTAATTATATTTTAATTTAAGGTAGTGAAATAAAAAAATTAAGTTTCTAGAAATGAGTGTAAGTCTTTCTGAAAGGCCGGCAACACTGCTCCTCTAGTGTTCCAAATGTCCATGGGCGTCAATAATCATCTTAGTATTTGTGTCGCTTGCTTGCCCATTTTTCATATAAAAAAATACCTTCTCCTTTGTAAAACATTTGTATATTAATGTTTGTTGGTCGGCGCAGATCGATAGCACACGGCGCGACGCTGCGTCCCTTTTGATGTGATCCCAGCTCGCAGCAGAATACACGTTAGACAATTCTCACCTTGTAATTGTATGCCGTTAATAAATATTACAGACAAATTTATCATGACTGTTGATAGACATGAATTGAAGACGTACTACACCTACTGTGCCGACAACATTAAGAGGATCTCAAGAAGTTGACATTGCGACTGTGGCTCTTTTGTGTTTACTGCCATCCTTACTCTCTTAGAAAAAAATAGGTTTTGGAAGTCGAAACCTATAGGTACTGTCGGAAGAATAAAAATGTATGGGATAATGTTAAAAATTTCTACAATTCAACGAAGCGAGTTAAAAATACATAGGAATTGGAAATTTAAAGTCATTTGAAACTTTTGTGAAAATTTCGGAAGGATACGATATACGTGTAGCTTTGAAGTTATTTCGTCTGATAAGCATTTCGTAGCCCAGTTGGCACTGCGCCGAGGGTCAATACACTCTGGGAGATTTGTCTATAGCAAGACGATAAAGTTTGTTGCCGTTATTGGAAATAACTGAAAATTCATAAAATGATTGGAAGTTAAAAATATGTCTATAAAAAATTTAAAGTAATATTCTAAAGTACAATCATTTAAATACATGTTTTGATTAAATGAAGATAAGATTGCGAAAGCTCTAAAAAGCTCACACACTACAAATTAATATTGTTTATAAATTCAAGCTTAACATTCGTAACAATTAGAACCAGTTATTCAAAATTATAAACATAAACAATAAAATCGCACTTGTACATTTTTGTACGACATTCCAAATGAAAAAACTTCGCTGCTCAACACGCCTCAAGCAATCAATTAGAAGTTCAGAACGTACGCAGGTAGCATACGGTCTGCAAGACAGAATAGTCGATATCAGCGTACTCTTGTATCCGACTAGACACCGAGACAGGCAATGCCCTGCACCCAGCATAAACTGTCTAGCTAAGGTCGAGACAGGTAGCGTTTAGAAGAACTTAAGATATTGCAGATGTAAAAATTTCAAATTAAAATTTCGGAATTTATTTTTTAAATTCACGTAAATTAACAGTAAAATTGACAGCAACCGGTAAGTCACGAACTTTGAATGTCATAAATATTTTTAAATACTTAATAATCGTGTAAAGTAACAAAAGAACTAAGTAAGGATATTGAAAATTGTTAAGGATTTTTGTAATTACATCATAATGAAACTTGAAGCAGAGGCGACTATTCGGGGAAGGCTTTTAACAGATATTATATCAAGACTTGAAATTACCCTGATCTGTTTTTACAGAGAAAACATTTGATCCTTTTTTGCTGAATAGTCTGAAGGCGGTTCTTGGAGTTGGGGCGAGTTGTCCACTCTCCTCCCACATACACCGTTTGATGTACAATGTATAGAGGTTGATATATATCTTAGCTGCTCGGAACATCGTACGCGTCGCTGCGCAGAACGTGTATGGTGTAGAGGGAGGAGGGTAACGTACAGGACGCAGATGACCTTGAGCCACCAAGATATATGAAATGATGTATACCAATTATTCTTTTCGGCTATTACTTCTGATAAATTGTCGACGGCATGGCCATCTGTCTTTTTAATTTAGTTACCGAAAATTGTTTTAGATAATTAATTTAATATCTTTCGCTCACTAAATATATCATATTACATTATTATAATACACTACTATTAAGCAATTTAATTTAATTTTAGTTTTTACTTAATTTATATAACGCCAGTCAAACGGAGACAAAACATTTTAACACTCCATAATAATAATAATAAATTTGTTCTATTGAAGATCGTCATTTGTTTATCCTGAATTTGTATCTACAATAATATAGAAAATAATGCTTGTAATAAAACAGATTTTGACAATTACTCAATATTGAGATTCGATCGCCTTTTATTATCGTTGTAAGAACAAGTTGATTCGTTACGATACATAAAACTAAAAGTTTAAGCTTGTTATCAAACTTGTATTTCTTCTGTACATTACAATAAAATAGATGATTGACTATATACTTTTACATGAAGCTTTGAAGCTTTTAAAGTAATCACTTGTCTTACAAGTTGGAGAATATCTTTATGAAATAAGATACAATAAAATTAACACAAATACTAGCAAAAAGAGTAAAGCACGTATAGTAATCTTTGAATATTAAATAGAAAGTCTGTTAAAGTGATTTCATCTCAAAGCTTTTCTAGTATTTCAAAAAGCCGCCACACTAACGCCGCGAAACCTGTAATGGATATCGCTGACAGTTCAATAGCGACTCCTCTTACCATGTTTCCACTGCCGAAACAGACACAGAAACATATTGGTATCCCTCTCATTCTCTCACAAAATAAAGAGATAACAATATGTTTTGTATAGATGTTTCGGTATTCAAAAGTCACCGTCGTAGTTGTTTGGGGGTTGATGCGCATGTGCGGAGCAGAGTCAAACAACCGCCCTTTGCCGGCCAGACGATAGCTGTCGCGGCGCAGAGCGACCGGCTTGACTCCGCTGATACCGCGTAATATTCAATACAATACTCAAATAGTTTGAGTAAACTTAGATCAATTAACTTTTACGTTTTCATTGATTTTGAAACGTGAGTTTTCGTTTTTTAATTTGTATGATTTATTAAGGACGCGTTGAAGTATTTCATTTCGTTTGGTGATGCTTGTCGACTGATTCGGTGAGTGCCCTTTCGTTTTAACCAAAACTTAATATATTATTATACCTCTAAGATCAACTCGACGCTAAGTGACTTTTACTAAAACATTACTATTCGTTGTGTGCTTTAATTACATTTTAATATAAATGTCTTAGAATATTATCATTAAATGAATTATTTTTGATAAACGCTAAAGCTTTTGATTCCTCTGAAAGCTTCGGCCATTGACCTATCAAAGCTAATCGAACTATTTTGAATATTGCTTTACAAATCATACATACAATTCAAATAACATATGTTTTCAATACAAATACATGTTTGTCGTGCTTTCTTAGCATTGGAACTTAAAGCATATGTTGGTAGGTAGGACTTTGTTCATTTATTCGATTTTTTTATGTACAAATAAATTTCAAGTACCCTCACATTTCGTAAAATATTAACAGAGACCTTAAAGTGTTATTAGGATTTTTTTTTATATTATGGTAATAATTTAGAGACGGTAATTATAAATTCGTAAGTAAGATATAAATTGAAAGGTTCTTCACAGAGACGGGACGATATTTAATTTTTTGTAACATTTGCTTTTAAAGGTTTTTCAATCGTTCCTCATGATCAATGCATGTACATTATGAATGGAAAAATATTTGTTTGTTGTCAATATTTTTAAACTACCCTTCCCCAACTAAAATGCCAGTGAACAAAATGTTAAAATATTCGCAGATTTTTTGGTATCATGGTACAAGTAATCAATGTAGCTTATGGATGCGCGATGTTTTTTTTTTTAATACTTCGAGAACGACTGATTTGCAGGAATGGAATGCTAACAGTTATGGAATTTGCCCTCAATTAACATTATTACACTAAACTATTAATAAAAAACGAATTAATAGTTTAATATTATTACATTTTTAAATAAATATTTTATCGATTAATTATTGCAAAAAATAATATTTTTCTTTTTATTTTGCATTCAAACAGTTTCAAATAAAAGTAGGATAACCCTTAATGCGCAGGAACGTAGAATACAATGTTTTATAATTACACGATGTTTACGACGGCACCTGTACGTGCAAACACAATATCTCTGCAGCGGAAAGCTGTTTGAGTAGGGACCTTTATTAACACTGCTGAAAATTTATGACACCGTAAACTTTGTGATGGAAATCTGACTAAACAAAAACAGACCTCCGTATTGATAATACCAAAGATACTTTAGGATCTTTAGATGGAAGGCGGTTTTTTTTAATAACAGAAGGAGACAAACGAGCGGGCGGGAACACCGAAGTGATCTTTGACGTTCATAGTAATCCAACTGCGGTTCCTCTGGTGTTGCGGATGTCCATGGCTGTCTAAGACGTCAGCTCATTAAGAATTCGACTGTTCATTTAATCTCTATTCAAATGTTGGGCGACTCATGAAGGCATAATATTTAAAAGACAAATATGTATGTTGGATTTACGTCCATTTTAATTGTGAGACTCTGTAACTAAAACAATTTAACCGATTGAGATGTGCGTGTAGTTCATTTTCTGACCCGAAATGCTATAGAACTAAAGTTAGTCAAGTTCGATTATGGGAGGTCTAAGTTCAGCTGTGGACTATTTTAGTCTGACAATAATGGCCATGATGAAGGTTTTTTTTTATCGTAATAAAATAAATATCGTATTCGTCACGTGAAAATATAGTTTTAAATATAATAAAGTTACAAAATTATAATCTAGAAAGTGTAGAAACAATAGATGTAAACTGTCATTAGTTCTTAACAGAACTATAAATAACGGGGTAGAGTTAAATGGAACAGTCGGGTATTGTCAGACTTGTGTCGTCTGAATGACCTACAATGATATATGAGAATAATTCTGCACGCTCGCGAGAAAAGGAATATAAACGATGCTATATTTTATTTGTATTAAACTGAATATATGTAAAAAAGAAAACCGTTATTACTCCTACAATCTAGAGAAATATTAGTATGTTTTAGTTCATTTATACTACAATAGTCAAATAGTGGGATTCGAACTCACGATCTTTAAATCGGTAGTCCATAATTTTAACTGTTGGGCTATTGGCAGTTCAAATTATGTATTTTTTATGAATGTTTGAATCTTTGTTAGTTGATATCTACAGAACGGCTTGATTAGTTTAAAGGGACACAAAGATTACTAATTAAGTTTGTTCGTATAGTATTTTTATATGATTGAACAATATCTATTTTCATAACCTTCACGGAAGCCGATAAAGTACAAGGAAGCCTTGTTTAGAATTTGTTTTGCGGCACGTAATGTGCGCGGATAAATCCACTGTTCATGGATTTGTATCGATCTCACCTTCGCTATCAATGTTGCACGATCACGGTCGCAGCCGTCAATGGAACACAGTAATCTAATTAGTATTAATGTACCACTAATGTTTAAATCCGAAATTAGACAAGATATACAACTAAGGGACTTCCGTTGGATGCGGAAAGAGGATCACGTACTGTGAAAGGCATTGGTAAAGACATATGTCCAGCAGGAAGACAAGGGCTGATGATGATGATGATAGAACTACGAGTGTATAGATGACAAATAACATTCAACTACACTGCTGTAAAACTTTAATTTAAATACACTATTTTAGTTTTTTTTTTACATTGCCACATTTTTGTTACTATTTATTTCTTGAACCATTTCAACTAAGCTTTAGAAAGTGCTAGGATACAGTTTACGACAATAATCGAATGTACGGGATTCGATCCCTCAACCGCATGATTGGAAAACCGTACTATTAAACATTAAGTTATTGGAACATCAAAATCTATAGTTTTAGTGTGTTACAACCTTAATATTACTTAATGATACATCATAGGAACTTATTTCCTTCGTTATATTAATATCAGGCTATCAAGACGAGCTCTACTAGGAACATAAGTTATTATGCCTTTTAACCCAATTACTAAGGATTAGGGTGATCCATTTTTCGAAGACCTTGAGACGAAATTATTCGGGTTGTATTCTTAATTTTTGTCATTCAATCTTCAGTAACTTCGGATTAAGAAGTGCTGAATTGTTTACTGTATAAAACACAATATGTTTCGCCAGTGCAAACGGTGTCTGAAACATATCTATAGCTTAGGAACTGTGTACTCGGAAAACAAAAGAGCCTCGATATGTGCATAGACATTGATACTAATCCTCATTGACATGTTTTCCGCTGACATTGTGTGGTAAAGGCGAGTCTAATGCCGATATAAGTCGCCTTGTTAACAAAGGTGGAAGTTTAAACAGCACTTTAATTAGAAAATAGACATCTGACAAGGTGCTCATAAAGTCCGTAGTCTAATGATCAAGGGTAAACACGCCGATGTTCCGGACGTAGGTTCATACACAACACATAAGCTTTCTACTAAGTTATTTTAATTCCACGCTGACCAAGTCACAGGTGTAACATATTCAAAAACAAAATAGTTTATGACACAATATTTAAATGAGAATTTAAATTAGAAATATAAGAAGTGAAGCGAAAACTTTTCACAGTACTATATTAAGCTGTCGACTAAAAGCTGTGCACAGCGCGAGCTTACACGATTTCCGGCTTCCAATTCCAATGACAAAGAGTTATTTCCCAAACGGAATAAAAGAAAAAATGACATTTTGTTTTCATAGTGTTGTAACGTTCATCATTTTTTATCGTCATAAATAAAATTTATTAACAGTGTTTTTGAAAATGGTACCATTATTTTTGCTATAAATGTTAATTTCAACTGTAACAGTACACTATAGCACTGACGTCGATACATGAACGGATTATAAGCCGTGGTACTTTGTATCTATTTGGTTTCCACCATTTTGGCGCTGACGGTAGCGGTTCGAAGCGGTGGTGAAGAATCGAACTAATATAAGGAGGATAAATTGTCAGGAACATGAACCATCGTCCATCTAAAGATAAGTGTATATCATTTCTGAGAACACGTTTAATACATTATCCTTTGAAACGGAATCCGAAAGGTGGCATTCTTAAGTTATAACAATATGTTCTGATTATGTTTTCAGATTGTTTATGAAGCATGCCTTGGACTAACTTGTTTTATGTCTATAATCAATTTAATAATCGCACAGTCATTCAGCACAAATAATTAATATGCAGAATCACGGATATCTCCGAGTACAAATTTAAAAGTGTAATCTTTCCATGTGTAAATATACTGAGATTTTTTTTAAAAATGAAATTTCACTTGCGCAGCGACCCGAGGTCGGCCTTTGCCTGACAAGAGATATTTAAGTTAAGAAGTGTGTGTTTAAATGAATTTTAACTTGGTAATATTTAGCTTTGAAGTTAATTTTACTTAAAGCCTTTTATTATTAACTCTCACTTTTACACGCGGTGTTGGAGATTGTGACAAGAAAAATAAAAGTTTTCAAACGTAGTGCTTAACTAAGAACGAGAAAAGACGCAGTTCAAGTTGCGGTATTCATTTAGTGAGCTTAAAAGCTTCACTTGAACTTAAGGATGGATTTATGAAATAAAAGCAGATTAAAAACAATTCTAAATATAATCTTTCAATCGGAACAGGAGAAGTAAAATGGAATGATGACGATTTTTATTCAGATCGTGTTTTTCCTTTGACGTCGAGGAAACGGCTTTTAAGGAATACATTAAGAGGTGTTTATTCTCGCAATCATGTTACCGTCTTGACGTTTCTCATTTCCCATTTTCAGTAACGAGTATTTGCAAGTTTTTATTTTCAATTCGTCCTATTTTATGACAATCGCAGTTCACCAATTGTCATTAATTTTAATAAGAAATTACTAGTTACCCGATAATTGATTTTATAACTTAAGGAGTAAACAATGGTTTATTTTTTTTTAGAATGAAAAAAAATTTTCAGTCTTTCGTATGACAATATTAATTTCAGTATAATCTTCAATCGAGTAGGATGGGAGAGGGTTACGTACAGTGAACGCCCTTGATGATGATAATAGGTTCAGTGAATTTCAAGTTTGATTGACGATTAGGGAATTCTCTGAATAAACAAAAAATAAACATTAAATTTTATTAATTAAAGAATTAATATTATAACTATATTTCAGTTCTTCTTTAAATTAATGTCGGCGTAAAGTTCCATACTCAGACGTGGCGATATCAAAATCAATTTTCTTTGAATATTCATTCACTTTATATCAGTATTCATTACAGAAACTCTCGATTAAATCCTCTTTCGTGCGTTCGCATAATAAACAAGTTGCGAATAAAGTTATTAAAGGCTGTTTTTAATCAATATTGAAAAGTAGTCTTATTACTTTACCGTAAAACAAATGTTTTACTTTGTTTTTTTTTTCTATTTGTTAAAATCTTAGTAGATTTTTGTTAATTTACTAACATTTCTTTTAAACATTTCTGGTAAGCTTGAGCTTGTGTTAGCATATGGTTCACGACAATAGTCGAATGGTGGGATTCGAACCCATGACCGCTAGATCGGTAGTCCGTACCCTTAACCATTA
>JAODUI010000001.1:1888687-1907212 GCA_027563995.1 Papilio gigon | reverse complement strand
TTATTCAAGAATTTAATAACGTACAAAATATCAATCAGCTTGTCTCGGGCATCCCTTAAATATACAAGCTTGGGTAGTCCGTACCCTTAACCATTAGACTATTGGCGCTTCGTTTGTACTTACTGTACACACTAAATTACACGCTAAGCGAAGATCTTTAGCGTAGATTTATTATAAATAACATAAAGGCGATGTTTATGTAAACATTAAAAGACTCTAAGAACGGCAGTTAATATTTTTTCTTTTACAAAAATCCTTTAGTTTACAAACGTATTGTTTTTTAAAAAAGCTTGTAAAAACGAACAATTTCCATAGTTTAAGATTACAGATGTTAAATTAATCGGAACAATATAGTAAGTGAGTAAGTAAGTCTTAAACGATAAAAACTACGTCCCTTTTTTATCATAAATATTTAATTTTTTAATTATATTATATTGTATTTTCTCTCATTTTGTTTAAAAGGGAACAGTAGTATAGTTCTATATTGTAAATTAAAATTTCCCTTTCTTTTGTCTTGGTTGCAACAACGAAATACAGTAGCTGGTTTAAATAACGCGGAAAATTCAGAATTACTTTTATCAAGCTGCTATTATAACCTTTTAATCTATTACCACAAATTTATATCATTTAATCCATACATATATAACCTATAAAATACTTAATCCTATACATACAATGAGCGGAAAATAAGTCTTAGTATATTAAAAAACCAATTATATCACGTATGGAAATACAAAGTCCTATTTTTTTGTCGTTGTTGATGAGCTAGCATATAAAAAGCAATTATTATCTTACTATATTTAACTATGTACTTTTATATATGTAAACTATGTTGTATATAGGTCGTTCATAAAACATGCACGAATGTACGGCAGAGCCCATTGAAATAGTCTCACACGTAGAATATTCATAGAACATGCACATCTCATTACATATGTATGTACTGTAGACGCAAGATAAATTTTGGTAAACTTGATTGTCAATTAATAATAAATGACTATCAGTAGACATTAACACGCTTGTTACGAAACGACGTTTAAATCATCCCTAATGCAACTTCCCTTAGTGCGTCAAGGAAAAACGTGTACTTCTCTGTAGTGCGAAGGTCATAACTCTGTTTAATGATGTGGGGTCTAATGGACCGCGTGTCGTACTGACGTGTAGTAACGGAGCGGGTCGATAACACCTCGTTCGCAGGGAGGGAAAGTACGCAAAAATTGGTGCCGCAGCGAACGTGTTAATGTGATGGATAGTGCACATTAGTAGATAGATAAAGTGTGTTATAAAATTAAAACAAGACGTTATTTATGAAGATAATAGGTACTTTTAAAGGACATCACGTATCTCATCTTCTTGGTATTTGAATGTTTCTACTTTAAAAATAATACTCTGTAAAATTGAGATTCAACACAACAAAATGAGTGAGAGCTTTCATTTTATCTATAAGTGAAAAAGGAAGGTCTAAGTGACTTGAAATTACATTTTACTCAAGACACGAAGAGCAATTCTTTTGGTTTGTATTTTATTGAACGCTGTTTCTTTTCGTCGCAGAGAGCAAAATGGACGTGAGAGCGGACGACGACGAGGCCCCTCCAGACCCGGCGGCGCGGAAGTTCAAGCATCATGATTACACCGAACAAGATTTCGAAGGTATAAATAAATAAGGTTTCATTGTTAATATTACCCTACAACCTTTTCTTTCACATTATTTTTATACTAATAGGAAAACATACAATTGCCATAAATTACATTTGTTTCTTTTTTAAAACTAAGGCAATCCAAAACATAAATAATTCCAAGTGGAACTTTCTGGACACCTTCTGATATCACTGTTCTGTAGGTCATCGAGCGCACACGGTGTTCGTGGGAGTGCATGTGCCGGCACGACGTCACTCCCACCGCAAGCATAAGCACCATCACCGCAACGATGATAAAGACGTCGATAGACCTGGTAAGTCTATGATTTTTTATAGTTTTAAGAACTTTAAGTAACATACACGCTGTTCGTGAGGTTTCAAGAAACCGAGCCCCTACAACAAAGTAACCAGTATTAGGATATATAGCATTTGGTTCAACTGATGCACTCAATAATTTACTTTCAATAACAATAAAAATTAAAAGGTATAATACGCAAAAGGAAATAAGCGGTATTTCCCAACCAGTACGACTAATGATTCTTCAAGAAGCGAGTCTATCTCTTTCTCAAACGCCGGCAACACATCTGCTCCTCTAGTGTTGCGGATGTCCATAGGCGTCGACGATCACCTGTGTGATCCCGCCACTCGTTTGCTCCCTTCTCTTATAAAAAAGGAGATCAAAGAATAAATTTATGACGTCACCGTTTTTTCTTGCAATATTAGAATCAACATTCCGATCCGTAGGGTCAACGCTATTGTCTCGAGTCAGAAGACTGAGCGTCACAGATGATGGAGAAACATGTAAGAACTATCACCACCCCATCTCTTCACTGGCATCATTTACAATCTGATTACTGTATCATTAGGAGTTTGTTCGTCATTCTTACATACTAGAGCATGTTTTATACTTGAAACTATCGTGTTAACTTTATCACGTCCAAATTCCGGTTTAGAGCTATTATATGTGCATGATAAAATATAAATTCTTCAGTTTTATTTGGACTAAACTCTAATTTAGAATTTGTCCTTCCTCTCGACTACCAAATAATTAAATACTTCACGTTCGTGTTACAAACTGGAACTTATTTGTACAACTTTTTTAGTAACTCCACCCGCTCAAAGGGTACAATTCATACTCGGAGAAGATGTCGATGATGCCGCATTCGAATCTCATCCACTTTTCTCAGAGATGGAAGAACTTGTTAAAGATGGGGACGAACTTGAATGGAAAGAGACTGCACGATGGATAAAGTTTGAAGAGGATGTGGAAGAAGGTGGTAATCGCTGGTCGAAACCACACGTCGCTACGTTATCCTTACATTCTCTTTTCGAACTCCGAAGTCTCATTTTGAACGGTGCAGTTATATTAGACATGGATGCTAACTCTTTAGATCAAGTAGCTGAAAATGTTTTGGATTATATGGTAGGAGATGGTTCTCTAGGTTACGATTGTAGAGAAAAAGTTAAAGATGCCCTTTTAAGGAGACATCGGCATCAACATGAGAAACGAAACCATAACAATATGTCAAAGCTTCCTTTAATCCGATCACTAGCAGACATTGGGAGAAATCATTCATCTTGCAAAAGTGAGTATGAGTGTCTTTTGTACATTTCATAAGGAAAGAATAGAAATAAGTACAGTGATGAATGGTCCTGAGGATATACTGGGGATATCCTATTAGATTTCCAGGAAACTGGTTCTCGGCGTACAAGCGCGAGGAATAGTAACACTTCGTCACCTCAGACGGCATTACACCATGCGCCAGACGCCAGGGGCTCTTATCTAGCTGTCCCAGGTTAGACATTCTTGAGAGACGGTAAAAAGTGTGAACATAAACTCACAACTATCACAGCCTATGTCTTACTATCACGATGAACTGCACGGCACCGAACTTGCTAAAATTTTATACTAATAGAGGTTAAAGTACAAAATTGCCTTTGACGTTTTTTAACTTTGTTAAAATGAGATATTGTTTAAGAGAGATCCGTTTGTTGTTTTATAAAAAGGTAATTAAACCCTTAAACCTCTAAATTGATTTATATATGTATGTATTTGTAACTGGTCGTGGCTCACATTATTTCTAGAACTTCGAGGGCATACAAATTAGAATAGATATATAAATTGGCGTTCTAAATTCCAGTGGAAGAAAGCAGTACCGGTGGACATTCTCAGAAGGGAGATTTGAGTCGTTTCCTAGGAATACCTAGCGCGGGTAACCGCTAATCCTTAAGATGTTTAATGAATGTTTCCTTCACCATTTAACACTAAATTCTTCTTTATTTTCTTCATTGCTGACATTCATCAGTTTTGTATTCATTTATAGGCTACATTCACACTGTTCTTTAATTTGTTTCGAAAATCGTTTTAGCTTTGGCTCTTGCTTGTTAATCGTCACTTAATTCTAAATGTATTGCTATATATACTTTAACCTATATTTATTTTTTATCCATTTGTACTTTAAATGTTTAGGGCCACACAAGTTTAACAACTTTATTAGTGATGAACAAAACCCCATAACTATATATTACGTAGCTTAGCATCATTACAATTTAAGCAATTAAAATTATTTTACAATTATTAATGTTTTTAATTTTATAATAACTGTCACATGTTTTTGACGCTAGGCACGTGTTTCTAGGTGGAGCTCCTGATGAATGTATGGTAAAAAGCCCGAGTAACGTCTCAATGCAACGAAACCACAGCTCTAATGACCTCCCAGTTAATGGTGACGTTAATCATAAAAGCAACACGAACTTTATGCGCAAAATACCACCTGGTGCTGAAGCATCCAACATCCTAGTTGGTGAAGTCGATTTTCTTGAAAAGACACTATCAGCATTCGTTAGATTGAGGACAGGCACAATCATGGGAGATCTCACTGAGGTACCTGTACCCACACGATTCATGTTCGTTTTATTAGGACCACCTAATAGCAATTCAAGTTTTCATGAGATCGGTCGTGCTATGGCTACGCTTATGTCTGATGAAATTTTTCATGAAGTGGCATACCGAGCCAAGAAACGAGATCATTTACTCGCCGGAATAGATGAATTTCTTGATGCAGTAACAGTATTACCCCCTGGTGAATGGGATCCAGCAATTCGTATCGAGCCACCGGCTGCTATCCCTTCGCAAGATATTCGTAAAAGACCCAATGATAATATTCAGAAAGAGGAACCGGACGAAGAAGAGGAAGAGCAAAGACAAAGGGAAGAATCAGGTTTAGCTAGGAGTGGACGTTTGTTTGGAGGTTTAATAAATGATCTGAAAAGAAAAAGACCTTGGTATTGGTCAGATTTTAAAGATGCTTTTGCACTGCAATGTGTAGCATCGTGGATTTTCTTATATTTTGCTTGCTTGTCGCCAATAATAACATTTGGAGGCTTACTAGGTGAAGCAACTGGGAAAAATATGGCTGCTATGGAGTCACTTGTATCTGGATTTGTATGTGGTATGGGCTATGGATTTTTTTCCGGACAGCCTCTGACAATTTTGGGATCGACCGGTCCAGTATTAGTATTTGAGACTATTGTTTTCGAATTTTGCAAACAGATTGGCTGGAATTATATGTCTTTTAGATTTTGTATTGGCACTTGGACTACTATAATATTAGTTATTTTAGTAGCAATCGATGCCAGTGCGTTTGTTTGCTATATAACACGATTTACTGAAGAAAATTTTGCAACGCTTATAGCATTTATCTTTATTTACAAGGTAAAAATATTTTTAGTTTATCCATTGATGGAATCTGCCTCTCTTCTAAATCAAACTAATTATCTTCTAGGCCATCGAGAATGTTATATCTATTGGTAAAAAGTTTCCACTGAAAACTCACGCAGCAGAAATTCTTAATTATGAATGTTACTGTTTACCAAGTAATTATTCCAAAGTTCCAGAGGAGTTTAATTGGACGACCGTTGAAAAAGAATCTTGCCCGGTACTTTAATGAACTTTAATCTTAGTCATCGCGTATTTCTAAAAATATAGTATTAAACTTGTTTCCCCTTTTTTTTAGTTTTACAATGGAACCTTGATCGGTGCTGGATGCGATACGAAAGTTTATGTACCAGATGTTTTTCTGATGTCAATAATATTATTCCTGGGTACATTTACAATTTCGATAATTTTAAAAGACTTCAAAAATTCTCTATTCTTTCCATCTAAGGTAATATTGACTTTTTAAAAAAGAAACTTTTTAGTTGCCGTTTATTTTTTAACTACATTTTTTTTGTATTTAGGTGAGGCAAATAATAAGCGACTTTTCAGTAATCATAGCGATTCTGTCAATGTCTTTCTTGGATTACAAAGTTGGAGTGAAAACGCCGAAACTTGAAGTACCATCGGAGTTTAAACCAACGCTGCCAACCAGAAATTGGGTCATTACCCCCTTCAACGGGAATCCGATCTGGTCTGCTTTAGTAGCAATTTTACCCGCCCTTCTGGGTACAATTCTGATATTTATGGATCAACAAATAACAGCCGTGATTGTTAACCGAAAAGAGAACAAGCTGAAGAAAGGATGCGGGTACCATTTAGATTTGTTTGTGCTGGCCATATTGATACAAGTGTGTTCAGTTATGGGACTACCATGGTTTGTAGCTGCTACAGTCCTCAGTATAAATCACGTCAATTCACTAAAAGTTGAATCGGAATGTGCGGCTCCCGGTGAGAAACCACAGTTTCTAGGAGTCAGAGAACAAAGATTGACACACATAATGATATTTTTGACAATCGGTTGTTCCGTGGTCTTGACACCAATTTTAAGACATATACCTATGCCCGTATTATTTGGAGTATTTTTGTACATGGGCGTCGCATCATTGAAAGGCTTACAATTCTTTGATAGGATCTTAATAATGTTTATGCCTCAGAAGTATCAACCAGATCATATGTTCCTGAGACAGGTTAGTCTCAGTACACTTTCGTATATTAATTAAGGAATCACTCCTTACAAATTACCAATGTTGTTCGTGGTTTCAGGTGCCTATTCGTCGTGTACATTTATTTACATCGATACAATTAACATGCTTGGTTTGTCTTTGGGTGATAAAGTCATTTTCAATGACGTCTATTCTGTTTCCATTGATGCTCGTTGTCATGATTGGGATTCGAAAGATGTTAGATTTGTTCTTCACACGGAGAGAAATGAAGATATTGGATGACGTGATGCCGGAGATGTCACGGCGGAATCAAGATGAGCTCCATGAGCTTGGAGACGCAGAGGTACAAGAGGCATAGAGAGTATACCCCTGAAATTAGTCAAGTAGTTTACAATTTACTTTAGTGATTTGAGTTAATCAAACTCTTTTCTAATTATTAAGTTTTATGCTTAAGCTTAGAACTTTTAGGTTCCTAACAAGAGTAACCCTCCGCCATATCAAGAAAATTTACAAATACCGCTTATAAATGGAAACATTATGAATATACCTTTGACATCGATAAATATATCAGAGGAAGTAAATAAAACGGGAATTTGGAAGCAAGTCAACAGTAGCAATAAAATGGTTCCAACAAGTGACACTAAAGATTTTAAAGTGAAATCAGGAAAGAAAAAGTTAGTACTAAGTAAAAAGTTACTAAGCATTATAACTTATTTGTACAATTTAATGCGCAAAATGATTTCTATCTATCTAAATAAATAGTTTCATTAATTTGATCTCTGTTTATAATTGAACAATTATAAATTAATTATCGTAATAGTAGACGTGAATGATAAACATGTATCGATATATTTATGATTTCGTCCGTTTACAAAGTATCAAAATCTAATTATATCTTCCAGTAATAAACACAAGAAATTAATGTCAAAAAACGCACAATCAGAAATCGAAAGGAGGCTGTCGACTATGGACGAAGTTGAAGAAGACGATCCAAATTCGAAGGTGTGCATCGATGACACGAAATTTTGAACAGGCATGCCACCCCATGTGTAGACTGGAGGAGCACAGCATGGCAGCATGGAGCACGGTACCCTGACTCCCAAGTGCATGGTCTTGTTACTCTTTAAACATTATTCGGCAATCGATATACAGATAATTAATTAATATTTCTTACTAACCATAAGTCTATTTAAATTTCTCCCTACAAGTACCGAAACTCATTTTGTATGTTTTCTAAAAATATATTTTAACGCCGATTAATGTTTAATATTTGTAGATGAATGTAGAACATAGAGTTTCTTGTTACCTGTTCAATAAAATCAGTATTAATGTGGGACGGTTTTTTATATTTATTATCCTTTAAGTAAATTTCTCCAACACGGATATTTTGTTTGAGGCAAAGGTGATTAAGCATCTATGATTATTCAAGTAACAAAACATTAGGTTCCTATACTACTTATAAAACGGCTTACCTCACGTGTATATCGGTGTCGGCACCGACTAATTTCGAGCCCATCGGGGGCTCTTCTTCAGGGTTCACAAATGGTGAACGACGGGCCGCGAACGCGCAAAAGTACTAATCCCACTCACCCTGAAGAAGAGCCCCCATAGGCTCGAAACTAGTCGGTATCGACACCGATTTACACGTGAGTTAAGCTATATTTATAAGTAGTATAGTGAAATGTCTCGAAAGTTTTAATAATTTAATTACATAGTACCTGTTTTGTATTCACATTGTTTATCAAACAAAATTCCTATACGACCATCGCCAAACAATAACATTTTTTTTTTAATTTAGTTCCATTATTTAACGTATATTGTAATTAAATAAAAATAATAATTAAAATATGGTTATTTTAAAATATTTTAAATGTATTTAACGTCGCTCGTGTAACTTCGAATGACGTATTATATTTGCACTAATTTAACTGTTTTGTAATATCCATTAATATCCAAGCTTGGATGTTTTGCTATAATAGACGAGCACCGCTTTTGTAAAATTGTCGTACTATAAACATAAATTAGTATATACTACATAGCTAGAAATCATCATGTATGGATAGTAAATTTTTTCTAACATTATACTAAAGAAATAACATGTATATTTGTATAAAAATACACACAGTAAAGGTAAGAGATAGTAAATCTCTAATACATCATATTTTTATTTATTACATGTTATAAAATATTGTCATTATTATATTCAAATGTATTTCAGAATGACATGTTAAGGCGTTTGGATTCTTGGAGTGGCGGGAAAAAATGCGATCCAAAAAGGAATAATAGCTCCGCTGAAACTTCTGTGTAAAATTGTCTTTAACCATAGACCATTGACGGCATACTTGTTATATTGTCATCCTTGTCGTTGTCTACGAAAAGAACAGAGACGAAATACTTTATCTTTTTTACTTTTCAATTCGTATAAGGTGTCAGTGTCAACAGTTCGTGAAAGTTATTACGGAATTAATTCTGATAACTTAGTACGTTTTCTATAGACTTGTCAATATTGTATTTTGTTAATTTAATTTAATAAAAGTCGTAATTTAGAGGATTAGTTATAGCACAAAGTTAATAGAATGTGGGACTGAAATAAGAAAAAGCTGTGTTTAGAACTTTTGGAAGTGCTTTTTAGTAAAGTTTGATTGTAATTCAATTTTATGTTTTAAAGTTTTTTTGATGTTTAAACGATTACGAATTAATGTTTTTTAGACGTACTTATTAAGAATACTAGATTCAATTATACATTTGTGAAGCTCTACACGCCTTCAGTATTAACTGAACAATCGAACTCTACAGTTAACACTTATATGTATAGACAAAACTGAATACTGTACATTTCAACTGACAGTTAAAATTTTACTAACACAAGTAAGTGTTAACTGTACAATATAACTGTTCAGTTAACAATGTACAGTTGATGACAAAGGTGTTTAGCAGGCTTCATTAACAAGTGCCAATAGAATAACACCAACATTTTAGATGCTTTGATAATTTTAAGTCAGTCCTTGAAAACATGATTGGTTTGTCTGTGGAAACAGCTGCAGAGATAGCTGAACCATAAGTATGAAAACTCTTGTCGTTTTACAAAAACATTGATCTAACCTCTTTGCGCAATAGAATATAGCTGAGACGAATTCCTTGAGGGCAGAATTTTTATATTCATTGTTAGTCGATACGTAACATATCGTTGTTTTTTGTTAAATACAGTTGGATAATAAGCCACACAGACATCTTAATATTACCAAACTCATTCGAAGTAATTTCGAGGAGCATATGTGAAATTGCATTGCTGAGTTACAATTCTATATTATGAACAAAGACTGTTTGATATTGAAAAACATTTCTGTCAATTTTAGTCTGTTAATAGTTCCGTGACACAAGTTACCGATTCTAACATAATATCTTGCTTATAAATGCGATAGTTTGTACGGAAGATAATTATTAGCACGTAATTTCAAAATGGCTGAACAGAATTTTAATTTGAATAGTGATAGATTACAACCTGGAATATAAAATAGACAGATAACTAGTTTTTTTTTTTAATTCCAAGCGCCCGGAGCCCTAGGTTTCAGCCAGTATAATATATTAAATTTAAGCAAGAAAATGAATGGTACATTAAATTTTTTTTTTCTTTACATTGATTTTAATTCAGTAAGAGACGGGCCACGACCGCGAAATAATACCAATCTCACTTACAGCGAAGATGCTCTCGTTGTCACGAAACTAGTGAGTGCCGACACCGGATACGTGAGTTTTAGTCGTTTAACTATTAAACTACTAATAAAAACTGCTTAACTCACGTGTAGATCGGTGTAGGTACCGACTAGTTTCGAACCCGTCGGGGGTCCTTCATCAGGGTGAGTGAACAAAAGGGCTGTACTCGCGGTCGCGACGCGTCTGGCCTTTTTATTAGTAGTTTAGTGAAATGTCTCACGAAAGTTTTAATCGTTTAAACATTGTTTCGAAGTGAACAAGTGTACTAGTTTTAATTATTCGATATACGTAATAGGTAACATAATATATAGTTTTAATGTATTAGCATTAGACATATATTAAAACATCTTCTATATTAAAATAATAAGTGTTATTATTTATGTGAACGTCAAGTGAAAACTTTGTACATCTTTTTAAAGGAAATTACGTAAATGATCGTGAAGTTTCATACAGTTAATTAGCATTAAGCTATTTTTATATACAATCTTTGATCTTAGAAAGCTTTTTATAAAAGGACCCTAATACAATTCGAATTTCAAATTAGATTCGAATTCCGAACACTAGCCGTTTTTTTGTTATTTCAAATATGTCATTTATTTGCATTATTTCGAATCATCTTTATAAAGTTCGTAAACAATAGTCATATTAAAGCCTAATTTAGCGAATTTGTAAACAACGTAGGATTTCGTACACGTGTATTTTTTAGGTAATATTGTGTATAAGTTATTATAATGATGTCAAAGTTATGGGATATGTTTGTTACACGAATTTGCAGCATTTTTTGAGACCTTTGTGGAAGTGTTATGAATAAATGAACTTTTACAAATGGAATTCGAGTTTTAATTAAACGATATTTACTATAAATCCTCTGATAACGAATTCAAGATTAATATTTGCAATGTATTACCGAATTTAGGGTTTCTTTACCAACAAGGAGACAATAGGAAATGGATTTTTGCCGGAGAGGAAACGAAAAAATCCTCCTTTTGCTATTCCCCTCCACTGTCTATTCATATTTACTCAGTCACTCCCCTTTTGGCGAAGTTAGTGGCATTCTGGTTTGTAATATTACATCTATTAAAGAAATAACATATTAAGTAAACTTCGAATCCACGCAGATCAGACTAGACGTAAAAATTTTAATCATAGCCATAAAGAAAATAGGGTAATTTAAAAAGTGACTGCCTTTTTATGGCGCAGTTCACGGAGTCAATTACTTGGTTTTTATGTTTATTACTCCCAACTTAGCTTTATTTTTGTTACATGTATCGGCTTTGTTTAATTAAATCAAATATATGAAAGATTGAAACAAACATAAATTTTATAAACTTACTAGTATTATAATTGTGAAAGTATGGATGGATGTTTGTTGTCACGTTAATCGAGAACGGTTGAATGGACCAAAGATAAAAACAGTGATATAACACAACCTGGAAATAAAGTTTTTTATTGTATCGACAGAAAAAAAATGTGGAACAATTCACCAACCGCGTTAACCTTGCACAGGGGACCTGTTAATCGAAGCGAGTACAGGAGTAACTCATAGACCAATATTCTTTAATTCCACGCGGACGCAGCTTCGGCCGACAGCCAGTTGTTTACACTTGATTTATTAAATTTTACATTGAATTAATTTATGCGCACATATAAGGATTAAGTGTGTAGACGATTCGGTCACAGTTATTTAGTTATCAGAAATCTTTCATAAACATATACTTACGTCGAGGAAACCGTAATTGCTCACAGTAATGTAAATCAATCTGTTTACACAATCCATTGGACTGTAAAATACAGTTGATTGACACTTGTATGTGATGAAACAGTTTCGTGATCCCCTTAGCAAAATAATGTTTGATTCGCAAGATTGCGGGTCATTCAGAAAGCTCAAGTAAGACTCCGTGGATGGTTACAAGTTTGTTTTATATGATCAACACTAACTAATATGGTAATAATGATATTTGGTTCTATTTGGTTAGTAACTTACTGTTGTCAAGTCGCTTCATCGGTACGAAATCCAAATGGACTGAGACGATTGGAAAATAATGATAAAAACCTTATATTTACATGACAACCTTGCTTATTCGCTGCTACTGGCATGTGATTTTTTGGCTCTTTCTCGTATTACAGTTTATTCCAATGTACTCACCTCCTTAAGTTAAGTTACCATAAGTTTGATAGCGTGGTATCGCCTTAAACCCGTCGTAAGTGTTGTGTTCGTTTCTACAAAAGAGATTCAATTCTTTATCGTCGTAGCTAAAATCTTACATAACAAAGATAAAAAATGTTTCATCATCAGCTAACTATATGACCCCCAAGGAATTGCTTGAAGCCTTCCCTATACCCGTAAAACAGCTACGTTTTGTGTTTATTTTATAATAGTAAAGAAGTACATGTATAGATGTTTTATGATATCCAAGGAATGCTATTTAGCTAAAATTAATAGTGATGTCAGAACCAAAATGTCAATATTTATAAACATTTTATTCAAAACATTATTTGTGACGTTGTAAAGTAAATAAAATAATATCTGTTACAACAAAATACAGTCATTATCAAACGGCCATGAAATTGATATTCGAAATTATTCGAGACTCAAAGCGGTACACTAATCGGATTGTGTTCTTCCAATGAATAAGTTATTTAAGTCGCAGTCCGTTGAACATTGCTCAGTTTAATATATTCAAAGAGACATGTAAGTTTTATAACAGAAGATTTTATATAGAAAATTATTCCTAAGCTACTGTTTGAGTAATCGTTATGTATTTATAAATGCAACTGAGATTGAGCGTTTAATTAAAAACCAAAAAAATGGCAAAAGCTACTTCGTAAAAGTTCACTCAAAATCTGTCCAGTCGCTTCGGAGATAACCCAGAACATTTTCGTTAGAAGAATTCGCGATATTAAACATTACTTTATATACTTTCTCCACATTCGTCCTTATGCGCAATTTCCTTTAAAAAGGGTACTAAGTCTTCGCTTTGCATGTTTATATACAGCTCGCTACACACCTTCAATTTGAACTGAACGGTTTCACTGTACAAATTACATACGTGTGTAGTCAAAAATATTAACTGTCAAATTGTATGGTTCGCCGACTGAACAGTTAAACGATGATTGTGGATGGTCTTATGATGTTTCTATATTTGTGTTCTATAACAAGAAAGGTATTTATTAAAATTTCTGAAGACAAACAAAGACGTGATTAAAGCTTACGCCTGAAACCGTGTTCATTATTAAACGTAAACAAGGCGGGAAAGCCTCTAAGTCTTTGAGGAAAATCTGTTACGTTTTTATGTGTAAACATTTCACTTTACGTTTTATTTTACTTTATGTTGTAACTCAATAGAAGCCGAGAGTAAAATGTGTCTTATTGCTTTATTATTTGTAAATATTTACTACACAAATATATTAAAACTTTCCTTTCACTAAATTACTATTAAAAACGGCTTCACTCACCTGTAGATCGGTGTCGGAAAAGACTAGTTTCGAGCCCATCGGGGGCTCTTCAGGATCCACAAATGGTGAGCGAAGAGCCACGAACGCGCTCGAAACCAATCGGTACCGACACCGATTTACACGTGAGTTAAGCCGTATTTATAAGTAGGTGTAGTGAAATGTCTCACTATAATTTTAATAATTTAATTACCAAAGTTTAATATAAAAACATAAAAAGGGGCAATGATACATATATACAGGAATCTTCAGCTGAATCCAAAAGGCTTCTGACATGTTATTGACGAGGGTCTCGGAATATGAAATATCTGTATCATGTTCAAGCAATAGACTGTATGTTTGAGTACCGTTTATATTATAACCAATATTCAAAGATGTCAGTGGAAATCAAATAGAATTTTATAAAATGGTAACATTAGGTCACAACGGCAAGAAAGTAGAAATACGTATTGGTTTCTCGTTTTTATTATCAACGTGAATGAAGTCTAAAGCGACAAGACGGCAGAATCAGATTTGCTCCTTCCCGTAAGCCTAAAACTGTTTTTTTTAATGTCGTTCTACTTATTTTTTTTTATTCTTAACAGAAGAAGGTTTATTCTTTTTGGTTAATAGTCTTTAATATATAAAAAATAATAATATTAAAGTAATAGAAATAACGCCGTTTGTTGTATAAAGTTACCACGAAGATAATTAACGAGTTTCATCGCTCCCGGATGTATCAAATTAAATTGTAACGTGCACGTAATTGCGTGATCAAAATTAAAAGGTAACATTAGAAAGTTGGACCGCGATTGGGATTAAATTACATTAAGTACTTTGATAATATTTCTACATACAAAACACAGGTACTTTGAGATAATTGTTTTAGATTTATACTACAGCTTAAGTTATACAAGGTGCGGATGTGCTGTGTGAAAGCTGATATGTGCAAGAAGGGTGTGAGTTCAGATATCACGGCTGTCAGTGATCTATGGAAGAGTAGAACGTACTGTGCCGACCCTGCATAGGGAAGAGGTTGATGATGATATATGTTGTATATTTAGCTTGATTTAGCATTTTTACTTTATTTTTACGTCTAGTCCCGGGTTATTTTACACTCATATGTAGATTTATTTTTATAATACGGTAAAAAAAAACTGTAATCCTTTACAAAAGACACATTTATTACGTCATTTTATAAGGTTACATTCGCTTAATGAGCTCCTTCCAGCTTTTCATAGATCGTAATAAGATGCCTGACAACCTCATTTTTACATACATGTTGTAATTTACATTATTCCTACCACTTGTAATGTATATGCTCTCACGGTCAACGTGTTTCTTTCATTACTTTTGAAGCATGAAAATGTTTGTATCAAATGTTATTCCTTTTCATTTAAAATAATTATTTAAAAATAAAACTCTGTACCATCGTTGTAATTTAACTTTTGCCTATATTCTAGAATTATAATCGACAATTTTGTTTTATCTGCAGTCTGATTATTTAAAATTGTTTATTTGATGTATTTTAATATGCCTCGAGATTAATAGGCATTTCCCGTTGAACCGATTGGCGTATCGATCAATCGCCTCAATATGATTTTTTTCCCGTTGAGCCGATTCGTCAGATTTATTTCATATTTAAATAATTGTTTTATATATTATTGTTAACATACTATACAAAGAAAACTTTATTTGAACTAAATTACTAAGGGATAAAATTGCTCTTAACACGTCTGCAGAAATAAAAGCTTGGATATGTTTTGGGATAATTCTATTTCGATTGTGTTTTCGCAAGCATTTGATGTTAACTAACCGATTCACGTCCATAGAAGTTAGGGAAAGTTTTCTCTCGTATAAAATACGACCACACTATTATTTTCGATGTTACAAGCAAAAACATGTTTCTGTTTCTATGATGCAAGAGAGCGATAATGTTCTAAAATGTAGTATTAATTGAATAATTGATGAGGACAAGATTGGCTTCATAAACACAGATCAATCTAGGAGTCGAGGCTCCCACAATATTATGCAAAGTACTATCACAGTAAAGAATAATACATTTATTACATAACTAAAGTAAGAAAAATACTACAATACTTGAAACAAAAAAAAACAACCTAGTACGTATTAAATTATGAATTGACAAAGTCAAAAGTATTCTCTAGAGACGAGCAAAAAAAAAACTTAATTATAATAAAACTTTTTGTGCCTTCAGCACATTTCTGAAGTTTTTGGTACCGTGAGGCCCCTAAATTAATGTTCTTGTTTGCGGTAAAGAATTTGTCATTCCTTCGAACTACAGTTATGATTTATGTTCGAACAAAGATGTTGAACTAGGTCAAAGGAAAGTAAGTGTCACCGTAAATGAGTTTGAATTACTTTTGTTAGACGGTGAAAGTGCTACACATTGTTTATATAGAATATAAATAGTGTTGTAACATGTCGAGGTTCAGGATATAAAAATAAAATTAAATCTTCAGCAATCCTTTAATATGCAACCTTTTCAGAGCAACAATATTTGTCACTTTCAGTCTCAAGGTCACAAGTCCAATGAAATTGCTCAAAGAGCCGCCATCAAAGGGACCGTAACGAGATATTTGTGTATCTCTCAATAGAAATAATTTAACTTACCCGACTCTGCTTTCTAATTCATTCGGTTTGAGAATTGAAATAACAAGTTCCATAACTTTACGTCATATAATGTAAATTGTTTTTTTTTTATATAAGAGTAGAAGGCAAACGCATCTGGAACGAAATAATCATCAGTCATTGTTCATAAGCATCAATGTCATTTGTTTTTTTTTTAAATAATTGGCAGATTTTTGTTAATTTACTCATATTTATTTTCAACTCCAACTAAGCTCTAGGCTTGTGCTAGCACATGGTCCATGATAAAAGACGGAAAAAAAAGTCGTATTTAATTAAGGACAGAGTGAATATATTAAACCTAAATGTTTTAAAAAATCTTCTAATATGTATATATTTTTAAATTTATCCATTTTCGTCACAGCACATAACTATCTTAACATACGCAAAAGTTGTATACAATCTCCTTTCATCCGAAACTTCGTGGGGTACTATCAAAAAATGTCATCAGTGTTGTCATAATATAAAATGATGTTTCGACAATGGAATGTCGATTATACGTCAAATTTGTATAAAAAAATATTTATAGGTTATAAATCAAAGATTGTCATTCGGTTCTTAAAAAAACAGACTATAAAATAATGCCAATCAGGAGTCATATCTAGTTATTTTGTTGTTACGTAAATAGGGACAGAGTGACAAATATACGGAGAGGAGTAATCAGTTGGTTCTAATTAAGGAAAATTCGCTTTTCCTCATGACTGGTCCGCAAGTGGGTCATGGGGCGGTGACCGTTTATTGAGCGGACGTGTGCATCCGTGCTATGGGGTTAGAGCTCCGTAAGAATTTTTGTCGCTTGTTCAACAAAATATTTAATAAATACACCCTAACGAAGATAATCTAAATTCAATTGATATTCACAGTCACTTAATTCAATTAATCAATCTCAATTTGTTCAAACGTGAACTCCCAGTCGTAATTCGCTTCAAGTTAAATCGAATTTCGACTTTAATTTTATTAAATCACTAGCAGTCGTTGGATGCGGAAGGAGGGCCGCATACTGTGGAAGCCATCGGGAAAGGCCGATGCCCAGCGGTGGGCAGACAAATATTCATGATGATGATGACTGGCAGTTTCAAACAAAAAAAAATGTATTAATATTATTTATAAAGGTAATATAGCATTCTTATAGCATTGGTGACATAGTTAACTATACTCGTTCGGTCCTGGGTTCGATTCTCGACTAAAGTCGACCAATCTGCACTGGGCCTAGTAAGTCCTAATTTTAGCAAACTAATACCCCTTGCTGAGGACGTTAATGAGCTGACGAAAGCATTTCGTTCCTCGAAACCAATGCCGTTAAATAAAAAAAAAAACATTTTGATGGCAGTAATTTTTTTTTGGTATAGCGATATAATTAAAACAATATTTAAATACATCAACACATTTATTCGCATTACATCTGTACACTTAAATTATTTATAAATTAAATTAATTAATAATTAATCTAGGCGGAATTAATTCTTTTTCTTCTTCAGGTCGGGCAATATGCCCATCTCCTCCTGGTACTTCCTGATGAGCTGTTCCTGCACGTCGGGCAGGCAGGGCGAGTAGCGGCTGTACTCCATGCTGAACTCTCCCTTGCCTTGCGTCATTGATCTGTATATAAGAACATTTTTGACTGCCGCACTCAGAGACGTTAATTGGTCCCTAAGGTAGCCTCATAGTAAACTGTGAAAATTAGTTTTTACATTTGTCATTTATGCTCCGCTTCTATTGGTCGTAGCGTGATATAGCCTTCCTCGATAATTAGACTATTCAATATAATTATTTCTCAATATAAAAATGTAGTCTTTTGTTAACTTTACATATAAGGCGCATGTCGACTTCCGATTAAATTAATCGGAACCGAAATCGGAAGTTCCGACCTTTCGGAATCGGAATCGAAGTTGCGTAATGTCCCTAGTTTTTTCCTTACCTCAATTCTCCGGCATATCCGAACATGTTGTTTAGAGGTACTTCTGCGTATAAGGTTGTCCAGCCCTCCGCGCCCTCCGTGCCAGTGATGATGCCCCCCCTCTTGTTGAGCTGCCCTATCACCGTCCCGTGGAATTCCTCGGGCATGGTGACCTCCACAAACATTATTGGTTCCAGGATCTGCCAGCTGCCGTTCTCAAACACTAAAAAAAAATGTAACGGGTCAATTAAGAATTTGGACGAAAGTAAATTTAACATTAAAATTTATCTTTATTCGTTCCAATATATAAATATA
>JAODUI010000001.1:1859677-1878302 GCA_027563995.1 Papilio gigon | reverse complement strand
CTGTTCTTTGTTCGATTTCTTTTTTAATATCTACCCAAAAATGAATGTCGCAATAAGCAATATGGGTTATCTAATGCCACTGTGGCCCGTCTTGACTCTTTGTTTCTTGATAAAATATGACGAAATGCATCGATTTCATAACAAGTGACTATCGACCACCAGTTAAGTTACACGCAAGTACTTTGAGACATAAGCTTGTCTAGTAATTGATAGACCGAAAGAGCTTTTTGAAAGTTCGATATAGCTTTCGCCTTTTGAAACCTCCAAAAATAAAGACTCGCTATGTTTTTCTACTAAAAGACATTGTAGGCTCGCAAATTGGTCTAAAAAAGTACGTACCTACTTTCTAAGAATGTTTATAAGTTGAAGTAAGCCCAAATTGACCATGTGTGATGAATTTACGTAGTACTGTGAGCGCGGTAACTTATATATTAGCCTTCCCGGAGGTACCTTTGATTAACCAACTTTAATTGCTTAGTTGTTAATTCAAACGGCACACTCGCTCCGTACTTAGCACGACCTGAATTTTTTTTTCTCCTGAAAGACTCTGACCCGACCTATACATTAAACTTATGAAAAATGTACCGTTAAATTAAAAAATATTTCGTTGCTATGAAATTGAAAAATTTCATGATATTTTATAGTTAATTTAGACATAAAAAATTATTAATGTTGTTTTTAAAAATATTTACTCATATTAGATATAATAAGAGGATAATCGGAGAACTCGATTGTCCCTTACGTTCTCTTTTAAAAAACAAAGACAACAATATACGTCAATACACGTAGCCCGCGCAGTAACAGAACAGACAGTGAACTTTGTGTGAGCGTAGAATAACGCTACACAAGTTGTATAGGTAACGCCATGCCGGCGACAGGTGCATAAACTTGCCCGCCGAGCGTTACTCCGCTCCGGATACGAGGGAGCGACGATAACACTAACAAACCAGGATCTACATGAATTTTATTCCAAAATGAACCTTATCATCATAGTGATACGGAGACAGATGTCCTTGTTGAAATTACCAGGGAAATCAATTTGTACAAGTGGCGCTAGTGTTTAGGCGACCGGTCGACGTCGTTTTTGTATTGTAGCCAGAAATCGTTTTTGTTAATACAATTTGGAGATATTCATTTGAAAATGACAATGTCTCATGAACTGTACCTATTGAAGTACTTATTGTTATACAAACGTTTCAACAATAGTTTTTAGGTTCTATACAGTTAAACAGAAAAGGGCTTGTTGTTAAATCAGTTTGAACGGAACTGTACGTAACGTTATACGTTCCTGTTAGGTATCGAGGTTTTATATTTTAAATCATGTATGTTGTGGATGTAGTTCAATTTGTTATTTTAAAAAAGAAATGAGTTCCAAATAAATTATTTAACTGTACATTTCATTATCAAAATTAAAATTGTCCACTTCCCCCTCTTGTCCACGAAACTCGTCTGCGAACAACTTTTAATGAGGCGAAAATGTACATCATCAGTAATTAATTAAATTATTCCAGACACTGCGAAAATACTTGAGCCGTGCTGCGTGTTTAAACGAATTCATTTCGGACTCGACTAAATTTATAATGCCCACTTGAACATAATCCCTTGATGTATTTTAATAAGGACATTGGATTGCAACCCCTTTTGAAATTTCCATGTCATCGCTTCATTACCTCGATGTTTGCAGGAAAAGAAACCTTTTCGAGTTATATAAACAAATGCAGGAATTGATTGTAAACTCTTTTGGCTACATTTGCATAGGACTGTAAGGCTGACTCCATACTTTTGGCGAAGCTACCTTCACAATAGGCGTCACGTAATTTTTATGCGCCCCGTTGACGCCTCCGCGTCCGTGCATGCTAATGGTGATACCCGACTAATGTTGATGGTGATGTTTTGCCCACGTTGCTAGGATAATGTACTGTCATTCAAATTGTTGTCGGTTCAAATTAGTATCGTAATAAATTAGTATGCAGGTTGTATCGGGCTTCCTCCGCGCCGTGCTTGTCCGCTCGTGTCCTTTAAGATTTACATAAATGTATTTGACGTACCAACTATCCGTTTTGTTTTTCATATCGTCACGTTTTATAACGTTGTCCTGTTGAATTTATTCGCTTTCCAATGACGGTTATTAGTAAACGTGATTTAGTTCATACGATGATGATAAAGCTACATTTCTCTGGCTTATCATCATAAATAGCCTTTATCTATTCACCCCTTGATATAGACTTAACACCTACAGAGTTACGCGGTCTTCCGCCTTCCGCATCTTTGGATTACACCTTCTCTGAAATTAACAAAATTGCGTCGTTGAAACAAATCGTAAATAATTGAATGTGTGATAAATTTGAGTTTCTAAAATAGCGTGCGTGCGAAGTGAAGTGCTCTGCGATCGTGAGAAATGCATCCAATTCAATTAAGAACGTTAGATTAGCTCCTTCAGACGGAGCGAGGTGGGTGGACTCGGACGTATGAGTTTAACGCTCCCTTGCCAATAACAAGTACCATTATATTCTGATATTGCGCCTTACGTATTACATCGAACAAATATACAAACTGAATCATACGTAAACATTATCACGTTTATTAAATGCCTATATTATTCAATTGGTTTTTAATGTATGTAAAGTCCGATAAAAATAAACTCCGTAATTAAATAACTTAACTAATCTTACGTATATTTTATGTGTCGTTTCACTTCTGTGTCAAAAACCACACCTTTAATGCATTTGTGTTGCATCTAATATGTTCATTAGTTTATCAGCACTCAAAAAGTTGTCATACTAATTCTAAACTGGTACAATCACTTAGGACTAATCGCCTAGTTATCTTTATAATAAAGTCGCTTGATTCTCAAATCCATAACTGTCACAAACACGTGGTCATTTTTGTCTGTAATAACAACATGTTTTATTTTCATATTTCGGCAATGTCCATCCAACAGTATCGACGTGCAATGTGTTGCGTTCTTTGAAGGCGTATCATCACTAACCGGTTTATATTGTAGTGACTAAAAACTATACGAATTTAAACATAGATGTCAAAGTAATAATAACTTTCTCTTAAAGGTCCATCCGTTCGTGCTATTCTAAGGGCACATCAAACGGCCTAAATCAATACAAGTCCACCCTATTCCGTCCCTCTTATCTTCCCTTTGAGTTACTGCATCGAACGCTGCAGTCTGCATCGATGTTGACCCACATCGTTTCTGTTAACAACTGTTAATGCGGTTATATCTAGGGTTGCTATAAAATTATTAACTGATTACCAGGGTAATGTAGTATCTATTCTTGATTTAAACTTAATTTAAAGGATGTCTATTATTAGAATAAATTGTGTGTAACATGATAGTTTACTGCTTAAATTTGTTGTTTCATAAAACAAATTATTATAAAGATTTAATGGTGCCATGTGGAAAAAAATGTTTCATAAATTTAAATAATAAAAAAATTAAAATTAAAATGTGACAACCCTACGCTATATGCCTTCTTACAGTCTCGGTAGTCTATCAATAGTGTAATAACTAGTTGCAGCGGGATAAGAGGCCATGCCGGCTTTTGTGATCTGTTGCAATTGTTTCACGTTCCCCTCATTGCGTTTAAACTTTCCGTACGACGTTTGATTGTGCTTTATCTATGACTTGCTGTCCGCGACTCTGCCCGCGCGGAGTTTAAAATCTTAATTAGTAGCCTATGATGTGTACTTCCAGATATTCTTCTACGTCTATACTAAATTTCATTCAGACTCAAGAAGCCCTTCTGGATACAAACACGACATTTCTATTAAAAGAGTTGAACATTGTATTTACTGCCGAATCTAGAGTTACCTGAAGGTTATTTAAATAGTCGCTTGGAATAAATATTTCGTACTAAATCTACACGAAGGGATTTCCTTAGTGATCACTCAACACACAGTGCCGTAGTTAGTGTTATGCAAACTAAAAAAAGTGTCCTTCAATAATATTGAAAATTCGGATTTGCTAGATTTTTTTTTCATCATTTTTTTAACTTAATCTTAAGTAGTCCTTAACTAGTTTTGACTTGGTTTTCTGGAATATATCACTGTATTTCTCCTGAGGACGGAACTTCGCTTAATGCACTTTCCACTCGGATGGTCACGCCGCAACCCTTGTCCGTGCGACCGACTCCATTGTTGTAAGGCGTTGATCCTTTAGTGGCCGTTAACAAATATAATACGCAACTTTCTACAATTATTTTATATTATTATTATTATATCACTGTTAACTTACTTAAAATATTCTGAATGTCTCACATGATTCGAAAATAATACAAATTTATCATTTCCAATGCCACTACGATTTTTTGGTACAGTGAATTCGGCAGGCGAGTCGCTGTCTCAGAAAACGTCACTTTAAGCCCTAAAAACTAAACGTATAAAAGAATTTATAGTGTCATATTTGACTAGAACAGACTATTCTTTCTGTTCTGTGTCAAGTGACCTGAAAGCCAAAAGGAATGAACTATATTTCCCAAGGGAGAGAACCTTTAAGCCAGGAGCTGTTAGTACAAGCCAGTTTTTCAAAGATTTCAAAACACTTGTAGCTTTTATAAAATCCAAGAGCCAAAATTGTCCTGTAACGATATCAATTATTTTATTATGGCAGATATCTAATTTGTATTAGTCAAAATCAAAGTACTAATTTATATGGGTTCTAGTAATTTTTTTAAAAGTCTTTGGGCTATAAATTAGTTATTATTTAAGCTTAATGATGGAAATGTGTCTTTGTATGCTAATGATATCTGTTTTTGTCTCGTCTGAGATTTAAGTAATACAATTCAATCCCGTTTCTTTTTTATGGTATCATTATTCGTAATTGTAGTCATTGAGGAAGACGGAAATTTAATTTAATAATCGTAAGGAGAAATATAAAAAAAAATCCCATTCTATAGATAACTTTGAACGAAGAATGACGTCTGATTTGAATGAGTTTAAGACAGAGAAATTAATGTCGCAATATATATCTTTTATACAATGTATATTGGTTCATTGGAACGTTGGATTAATAACATTTCAACCAAAACATGTGTGTAGCATACGTGGGGGTATAAACATGAAACTAACGTTTCATTTCTGACGCTAATTTTGGCAGAGAGCGAATGATATTTGGGTCATTCGCAATCCTACTGGTACTTCATAATGCTATGTTCATAGCAAACTATTCACTATTTTATCATCGGATTCGAACGTATTTGAAAGATATGAGTTTGACTGTAATGTATATGAATTCTTGGCACACTTTACTCTATCTTATTGCACAAACATTGTACAGAATTTGTAGTACGTTTGCATTTAATCGGATTCTTACGCCAACTAATGTAAACAGCTTAACAATATCAACTCGTCGAGGTAGACTGAGACCACAGCAACATTTCTCTGCAGTCTAATTATATTTACTTGCCTTTTTCCGTTTGTAAATGGTATATGGCTAGAATGTCTTGTATAACTTCAGTATAGCAAAATTACCAACATCTGTCCGTAACACTCAAAACAATCTCAGAGGATCAATAGTCGCAAAAAAGTAATTCTTGTTTCATTATAAAATGCATATGAAAGAGAAAGTTGATTATTCGCGTATCAATATGATAAGTCGACATGCATTCGTCAATAAATCAACAATTTAGTTTGATATTACGTTACCATCGCTCGGTATTACCAACTATTTGACATCGTTCTCTCAGCTCCGATGTATTGCAATCTAAATATAGTGACGTGTCGCGTGCCCTGTGTCGATGTCGTACGGCTGCGCTCGCCCTCGCCTCGGCGCAAGCGCATACGGAGGGGCCACGCACGTGCTCAATCACGATTTATATTAACTGAAGAGCAAAAAAATAACACTACACGTTTAGAGTGCCTCTTATGTTGTTGTTATAGTCATTCTAATAGAAAATGTTAAATCTTATTCAACTTAATTTACATAAATGAATATGTAGCTGCTGACGATATAAACTATAATCATATAATATCTTATGTAATTTTAGCTGCCATCAATGTCTACAATACTTAATGCAAGTTTTTAATTATTTAAGTAACTAGGCCTACAATAAGTCTTGTTACCATTAAAAATCTATAAATTCAGACTCGTAACGACAGTACGAAGCTGGCTGCAAAGTTTCCTCTTCGTAACGTTCAAAGTTGGTAGCGTCACCGGGAGACTTGTATTTAGGAATAAATGGTGCAGGATATCTGCAATTGACAATCGCATCCCATTCTATACCTCTGAACCACTTATGATTTTTGAAATCCATTACACCATCCTTCATAACACCGAAACGCTTGGTGATGTCCACTTGAAGTGTATTTCGCACCAAGTCACGTAGATCAGGGTTGAAACTAGAAGGACATCGGTATTTGCCGCCGACAATTTTCTCATACGTCTTCATTGGCTCGTTGGCATAAAACGGCGGGTACCCAGCATTCATTTCATAGAGCAGGACGCCAAACGACCACCAGTCCACGGAAAATCCATAACCTTTGCTCAATATTAGTTCCGGCGCTAGATACTCGGGCGTGCCGCACAACGTCCAAGTCCTGCCTTGCAGAATCTTACTGAAGCCGAAATCTGTGATTTTCAAATATCCGGTTTTATCGATTAAAATATTTTCCGGCTTCAAATCCCGGTAAACTACATTGCAGTAGTGTAAGTACTCTAGCGCCAAAATCACTTGACTCGCGTAAAACTTCGCTAGAGGTTCATCGAATTTCACCATTTTTCGTAAATGACTAAACATTTCACCTCCGGAGACGAATGGCATCACGAAGTAAATGTAACTGTTATCTTTTAAGCTAAATTCCATTGAAACGGTGAAAGGGAACCTTATTGCTTCGAGTATTCTCTTTTCGAACAGCGTATGGTCGACTTGCTTTAGCTTGACTACTTTTTCTTTTTCAAGTATCTTCATAGCGTAGAACTTTCCAGATTTGGAGTGTCTCAGGAGGACTACTCTTCCGAACGCACCGGTACCTAACGTCCGAACGCGATCCAGTTCTCCGAATGTGATGGTGAAGGTTGGTGTCGAACGCCAGCGTTGTTCGAATTCGTTCTTGAGTTGCTTCAAGTGTTTGAGGTACTGCTGTTGTTGCTGGTCCGTGTACCCATCGTGGGTGTCCGCTGAGTTGTCTCTAGCTTTGTAAGGCATGTCTTTCGATGGACCGTAGCTCTTGTTCGAATACATTATATTTGACGCATAGTATCGTAGCCGACTAGTTCGCGCCGCATCAACGTGTTGAGTTTACGTTACTAAAGACGTGTCATTGGTCTTGTTTGTGGTTGCTTGTGAAATACTTTGGTTGAAATGTAATACATACCTGCGTAATGTATAATATTTAAATAACCTTTTTTTCAATTTTTTGGCGTCCTACGCTGGGCTTATTTTGAATCCAATCTGTAATATTAGCTAGCACATTTCTTTTTGTATTATATTCTAATCAAAGAAATTTTCTTTGACAAATAAAATGATAAATTGTCAAATATTTGTATAGGAAAAAACATATTAATACATTGCTGAATTTTCGTTCAGAACGAGGAAAAAGTAATACCGGTCCACCCTTGCGAATATATCAGCGGAGATCGAAAGTACGTGGGGTGCGGCGGGGCGAGGGCGAGGGGTGAGCTGGCGTGGGGGCGCGGGAGGGTGCATCAGCTGTTTTGGGGTGTCACGCCACCGCTCGCCGTCCCGACTGTTGTATTGATCAGACACCACGTGGAGTTCTACGTACCGCGAAACTTTACCCTCCTTTGCCCAATTACGAGAATAAAAGACACGTCCCGTCTGCCATATTGTGTATATATAAATAGATATAAAAACGTTTTTGCTTAGGTTTCTAAAGTATACTCATTTTAATGTTTTAGTGGGGTTACATTAGTGTGGATCTACACAATCATGTCACTTAAATATTAATCGTTATTACTCGGTCATTCAGTGCTGACATTCGTACGAATATAGTTTATATGAATTGGAAGAATTGTGGGTCAAAATAAAACTGTAGACAGTCGTTCATTGCAGTACCGTTATCCGAACCTACTCACATGAGACCGCGGCCGTGTAACCCGCCACTATGGTTTACACTTATGACGCACGCTGACACGTTTATAAATTTACTGTTAGTGTTCCTTGAATTATTTCGTCCTTGCAACCATATGTTAAAGTTAGCTAGCAGTAATTCTTCCTATGAGTGCAACTGAACATTTCTAGCAGACTGTTTTACTTTTGTGATGGAAACTCCTGTTTTTAAATTGTGGTCTCTTTAAGGAAATGTCAAAGAAATTAATGTGACAATTTCCACTATTATTAGATCAAGCGCAATGGATTCGCGCACGTGAACGATGCCTAAAATTAGCTGTATCATCATATTTAACAGTACCTAATTTAAAATTCGACTTTTAGCTCCATTGACGTTTTAATGGGGACAAACTAATCGCGGTCATAACACAATAGGCGATAGATGTGCGCTCACGGTAGGATTGCCACTTGCCAGCGCCGGAGTTGAATGAAAAAAAAACTGGTACAGATTGATATGCCTGTTGGAAATCAAGATAATTCAGTTTTTTTCTAAGATTATGGAATGTGAATTCCATTTCTTAGAAAATTCGATTCGATTATACACGCATGTGAATATTATACATTTGTTATCGAAGATGCGCGATGAAGTTTGTGATTCTATCTATCAGCTCTATTGCTAGGAGGAAACACTCGCTCGGAGACTGTGTCCTGAAAAACAGTAATGATAGTTGTAACAAAATTGTGAATGCTAATTGTGATAATTTACGTTTTGACATTACGTAGTTGAAGTAACAATTATCTAGTAGCGACCAATTCTCTAGATTGCTTTCGCTAGTCTATATCGTTGCCTATAAATTAAGTCAGTTCAAGGTTGTGGAGGGCCGCAGCGGAGTTGGCAACTCACCAGCGTGATTATGTAAGCAGGGTATTCAGGTTCGATGCTCGTTTAACATTCGCTATAGTCGAGCATTGTGTAGGCGTGTTGGACAGCTGAGCTTTTAAATGTGACCTTCTTAGGCTCAAATTATTTATATAGAGAACGCCTATGTTACGTTTTATAATAAGCTAGCCAATTTTAATCATATAGTATTGTTTTGAAGCACGGCATTGTGAAAAATTTGGTACTGACCGCGTTTAATTTTTTTTTTTATCTTTGGCACCGTTTAAGTCGTTAAAATGTGATACACGTATACATTTAGTTTAACAACAGAGCTAGTCCGCTGTAGCGTCTATAAATCCAGTAGCGTCTTCCTTACTTAAGGCCGGAAGCGTTTCTTTGATGATTTGTTTACTTTAACATATAAATTTCCGGCACACGCTCGGCTTGCTGCGCTATCGCTGGTAAAAAGACTCACTTGTGCCGAAAAATAGGCTCGTTAGAGACGACCGCGGTGCGATGGCGGTTATTTTTCGAGGACATTACCGCTGTAAAAACTAGACGGGCAACTTCTTTTGGAATTTTGCGACTGGTTGCCGAGTAATTTATTCTTGCGCCAATCGACGTTTTGATACAAGTGATGTAATTGAATTTCTTAGTAATTGAATGCATTGAATCTTTCTTTGTTGATTTAAAAATCGTTTCTCATTGCAAGTAACTATTGAGAAAAATTATAAGAGGGCTAATATACGTCTGTTCTTGTTTTGTATTAGTAGTGCCATATTTTTATGACAACTCGTAAGTGTTATGATTACGCGGGACACTGTTATCATCATTTGTATGATGTAAAGATAAGCTTAGATAATAACCCACATATGTGCCAACTCGGACGCAGTCACTGGAAACAGATAATTTACGCTCCGCAAAAGATTATCTATTTTAGATGCTTTGAGGATTGCATGTTTACTCTATTTTCATTCGACCTTTATAATGCCCTTTAATGTACTCATTGTGTTAGTTAAAAATACTTCGCTTGAACTATCACTTTACGTATTAAAAGGTCATGTAAATATAGGCGTTTATTTAAATATATTCTTAAAATAATTTTTGAACGATAATGAAATAATAATTGATTCATTAGATTTTGATTAATACTAATAAATAAATTGCACTTCCTCGGAAATAAGAATACATAAAAAGCAACGTTACAAAAGGTATTTTTTTATTCAAATTATCAAATAACTGTACTTGTTTATTGAGAAACTTTGTTCAAAGAAAGTTTTGGAAATGTTATACCAAAGTAGTATTGTTAGCTTTTCATTCGCCCCAGTTGACATAAGCGATGGGTCCCTATTATATCCAATACCGCTTCACTGTATGCTCTCGATGGATTATTAATATCTACAGCCTTGCAACGACCCGTGGCCAGCCTTTGAAGTCGCCTCACTGACCACTGTATAAAAGGTGTTACAATATACTTAGCTCATCCACGTTATACAGCGTGTAGCACGCAAATAGCAATATGACCTTGCTTTTACTCAACATTTGGCGTTAGAGCGGGATTACTGACCTCTCAACGAACTATCGTCAACGTGTTTCTCATTGTTTAGATTTAGATACATCGACACGATATGTACGTATTGATTTGGACCTTTTTATCTTACGGATATTTGTTGTTCCCCTCGTGTTGCGGATCCACGGGCATCAGAACGATAAACGTGAAGTAATCCGTTGCTGCTTTGTTGCCCCATTCCACTACGTATAGGCGACTCAATAATCTAACTTTAGAATTTAATTAAAGTGAAGATTAATAGATCAGTTTGATCTAACGTAATATAGGTTATTAAAACAAACTAGTACGTTCTAGTTGGCAGACTTGCGACGAGGAAGCCGTGTAAGTGAAATGATTGAACGCATTATTGGCATGTAGTAGAATGCTAGTGCTGACCCCTTTTCTGTTGTTGCAGTTTTTATTATTTTTTTTTTTTCAGTTGGATGTTTAATTACCATTACCGTGAAATGATATAATAAAGAGAGAGTAGACCGGGCCATTAATGTAAATACTTTTTTTTAACTCTTCAACTTTTACATAAGATTATTGATGTCGAAGAAGAATAATTAAACAAAGATGTAATGTTGACAATTGCGTTTGTAGCTTACGGTATGCCTAAACGTTCTGGCCGTACGATAACAGTGAGGTTCTTTATTGTTCAGCTTATGAATATGAAACTAGGGGATTATTTGTCGAGGTTAAAATGGGGCTTTTAGTCGGGTATAGTCAGCCTCAGATTATGTGAGTCATGTATCTCGTAACCATTGCGTTATTTATGCTTCGCGCCGCCGGAAACTGCGGTGTGTAATTATTAAAACATGGGTCTTCGTCGTTGTTTTGTCTCTCATTTTATGTTAATATTATTACTATGGATGTAAATGCTTATGGTTAAGTGTTTTGAGCTCTCGAAAAATTGTAACAATAGGACATTTCTACACAATGACATATTGTACTGTTTAGAGCTTTAGATTGAAGTCAAATCTTTTTATCACCTTTAAAAAATACCTCGGTTTTCAATGTTTCACTATGGAAAATGTTGTTCAATCTTCAAATTTTATAAAACGGAGGCAATATTTTGAACAAGCACCAATGTATAAAAATGTTTTCGCCTAATATGAAAGATTGTAATATCAAAAAAGCCTTTGAACATCGTTTTACTGCAATGCGAAATCTCATACAAACAAATGCTTACTGTGACAATTGGGTCACTTGGCAGGAGTTCCAAAATTTATCGTACACGTTCTAGAAGGAAAAGTTTATCAATCGATGTTTATACTAATATCTAGTCTGTCTTAGTTAACTGCCAACAAACTCTCACATTTCTGTTAGAATTATAAGTACTGTGATATATTACATACCTTCCTGCCTTCTTCACTAAGCACCGGCAAAATATTACTCTTTCACACATTTCCATTAGTCGCCATATCTGTATTATTCACTTCCTTCTTATGCATATTCTCTTTCATACAATCTGTTCACACTTTCTTCGGTCTAACTATACCTTTATAGCTATTAAAATTCAGTCTTATTTTATTGCTTATTTTAATACCACGTAATTATTAAATGACATTGCAATCTAGATAAAACAAAGGTCCTTGTGATGGTGAGAAGAATCATCGGGTTACATGTTAGACTCATCTTTATTGTTCGGAGCCGACTGCGCGTCATTATCACTTAGGCGCATTCTTTTTGTAGTTACTCGCCGACATAGAGCAGACAAAGGCTCTACTTCCTACCTTTGCATGTTGTGAACCCCAATGAACTTTAGTTTCGTATCTAATATCTGTCTCATGTTTTTCTTGTAAAGAATCCGTTTCGAAAACTTCGACTTCTTTGCATTACGATGACTCAGATCCTGTCGCCCATCTATATTCTTACGCATTTCCTGCGCATGAAGATTATGGAAGCAAAGTTTTATTCATACGATACGGCATCGTCGCCTGATCGCGATAAAAAAATTGTATGCAGCGAATAATAGTAGATATTATGTCTACATTTTCTGTCGAACGCAACGACGATGATATATACGGTTGTGATAAAAAAAAATGAACGGAGATAATCTTGAGTTTACACTGATGAAACACTTGGTTGTCGGAATGAGAATTACAATGTTTTGTACATTTGTTTTGAAAGTTAAATAACAAAGTAACAAACGTTTAACGTAAGCTTAAAGCAACCAGATAAAATTCTCTAAGAAATCCAAATTTCACGATTATTAAAATGACATTCGTTGTGTCAAACCAGTTTGTGTGCTCCTTACCGATGGCCATTGACATATATTTCGTTTCTACAAACATGCCTGCCACAAGAAGGAATTCCAAGAATAAGTAACAGGACAATGCTCATAAAATTATAACTGTAATAAATATTGTCTTGTTAAATGTTTAATCGCTTTGTTATGAATACGAAGGACCAATTAATGTGTATTAAAATATAATGAATACTTCGGATTCTGTATAGGCTAGCACGCAATGTAATGAAGTGTCTTTAGTATTATTTGCTTATTATTTCCTTCTACAATCAGACACTATATGAAAGTAGCTGCGTATAAGAGTTTATCCAGCATCGTCTAACCCCTCCAGCTAAACACGAAGTCATCGAACTACGACTGGTTTACGCAGAAATATACCATAGCATTACAGCAACTTATATAAATTCCTCTCATTAAGATGTCGCCGGCTTCAAGTACAGATATCTAAATACACTACATATTACGATATTCGATACGTTGAAGATAAGCAAGTGTAGTCGTTTGGCCAGTTGTCATCTCTTATAATACTCTGCCTATAATATAAGACTAGCAGTCTTCGCTGGGTTGGACGTTTAAACATTAGAGAACAATTTTAAATGTCCCCGGACTTAGGTATTTATAGATATTGTCGCATTCTAATGACGAAAGAGTTTTTGAAATCCATCTAAGGCTTATGTTAATTTGATACAGTCTATTCTTATTAATAATATTACAATTATCGTTCTAATTAGTTTTAAACTTTACACTAATAGTCTAATAATGGAATCGAGAAGCAGAGGCAAAGTTGTTTATTGATTGTAAAAACAAAAGCAATGGTATCGATAGACTCTCAAGTGGCCAAGAACTGGCCACTTGAAAACCATTATAAGTCTGCAGCTATATATAGAGTGACAAGTTGTGAAGTATCTTACGAAGTGGTTACAAGTATTGCAGAATTTTGCTAAGAAACTGTAAATTGTCAGTCTGCAGTAAAATGTCTATGACTAAAACGCCCTATACTGTTAACTCAATCGGAATACTGAAATATAGAAAAAAAAAAAATTAAACGCACCGTTTTTAAATTAAAATAGACTTTGTCACGTTTCCTAATAATTCATTGTTTATTTTAACGAAATTACAAGCCACACGAAATTACGGTTTTATGACTGGCCGTTACTTTTAGACATAAAAGCGTTTAACTGTACAAAAGGACCTTGTTCTGTTCCCCATGTGTAATACTCCCCCAACAGCTATTAAGTTTAGTATTGAACGGAGCAATTACTCTCGCTTTCACGCGTGCTGAGTGAAATGTTACCTGACTAATGTGCGTTCTTTTTTGTTTCAGATTTGTCTAAGAATAGATTTAGTGACCTACCCGATGAAGTGACGACGTATGTTTACTTAGAGAAGTTGTTGCTATCACAGAATATAATCAGAAGTGTACCGGAGACTGTTGGTGGACTCCAATCTCTGACATATCTTGATCTCAGGTTAGTAGCGATTTGATTATAGTTTCACCAATTAAATTGGTTGTTTTAAAGTAACATAAAACATACCAGCAATATTAAAGAAAATTTACTTTTTTTATTGTAACTTATCTTTAATGTTGTCTATAATGGAATGTCACTTATTCAAAAATCACAAGTTCTTATTATCTAATTTGTTTATACAATACAACTACGATTATGAAAATATCACATTTACTAAATTCAATTAAATTAGTTTATTACCAAGGTTCGTGTTAAAATTTGCATTTCTCAGTACATTCATCATGTCCATTTTAACGTTCAATTTAAACTCTTCCGGTATTGTCTTAAGATGAGGGAGAAGAGACAGAAGAAACATTTTATCACAGTCTTCAGTATCGTTAAAATTCTGTGCATCGACATTAGCGAAAGCTATTTCGCCAACGACGCTATTAGTTTTGGTCTTTTTAGATGCTGATTGTGTTTCATTTTCTTCATCGCCAGCATCATTGGAACCATTCGATTTGGTGTCATCATTGTAACCGTATGTTTCACTGTCCTCGTTATCGTCTGAACTTTCTTTTTTAATTTTCAATTTCCTTCTAGTGCGCCATACACTAGACGTCTTTTCCCCGTCCTCCGATTCAGTCGAAGCTCCAGCTTGTACAGCCTGATCGTCTTTGACAAGGAAATTAAGTTTTTTACTGTATATATAAGGTCTCTTGGATCTGTTCGGGTTAACTACGTATTTTTGAAAGCAATCTCTGATGCTCTTCCATTTTTTCTGTAGCTGGATTTCTGTAAAAAAAAAAAACTTATTATGAGTATGAAATGTTCGCACTTCTCATACATTTTATTTCGCTCATATTTTTAACGTTAGCAGTGTATGCAGCAAACATTTCACGGGACATTTCCTCGTTAATTATACCATAAGTTGAGACCATTTTCGTTGTATACTAGTTCACGTCATATTTGAATCTCATGCCGGAGCGCACGTGCGTGAGTACCCTTGTTTTCTGTTTATAAACAAACTGTCTACCATAAACAAAGATACATTTGGAGTCTTCTAAATATGTTTTGTTTAATTAAAATGCGTGAGTTTTAACAATGTGTTAGTATGCAACGGTTGACGTTAGTTATATATATTTAATGATAAATTTTCCTAATTAACAATAGCTTGCAAGAAATTTATTTTATTGACATTTAAAACTTATGAGATTAAAAAAAAATTAACAATAAATTATCCTTGAGAGACCGATAATTAATCTATGTCTAAATGAAAGTGTCATCCCCATGACAACAATAAATGTCATAAAGAACAAGTCAGTTGTTACGTGAGAGATTTTGTAATTGCAAATTAATAAATGAACGTATTGTTTACCAAGTTCGCGCAATTCGCACTTCGTGAACTTGACGTTCGGCTCGATGAGTTCCTTTACAACGTCCGTCCATAATTTTTGTCGTATTGCCTTGCTACGATACGCGACGTCTTCAGAATCCCATAATCCGGGACGCTTTTTTATTTCTTCTATTAACCTCTCCGGGTCGTATTCGAAATGCATCGTAGTCATCTTCAAGCTGCTTAAGAAACGATTTCGAAAAAGAACCGCTGGCGTTTAAACGCGGTATACACGAACGAGCGGACGTCGCGCGACTGACGCGCCGCGTTTCCTCATAAAATGGCGGCGTTTCGTAGGATGACCACCAATTATTCTATATTATTGAATTATATAGATAACAGAGTTTTATTAGGTTTGAATATCGCAAAAAAGGTTCTTTTTATATTCACGTATTTCTGAACTTTTCTTAAATTAACTTCTATCGATTTTTTTATTTTTTTTAAATCATTATTTTCATATTAAAGTAGGCTTAAATAGTTAAAAAGTGTTTCTATTATGTGTATAGTAGTAAACGGTAGCTTTTTAGCAATACGTTTCAATGGTAAACAAGGTATATGGTGGTGATATTTAGGGTATCTAAAATTTCTAACTAAACGAGGTAAAATAAGTATTTTGCCCTTCAATCTATCGAAGATTTACTAGAAAAATAATTTCGAACAAAAAAACATGAGTTAATGTTATTATTTTTGAACATGTTTTATTCATCATTATCATCATTATATCATTTTATGTACTTGACAGTTTGGTGCGGTTCATCGTCAGTTTTAAATGTATATTATGGTCACCCTAAGACAGACGCTGGATCGTATCGAGCGAACCGCCGCACACTTCGGCCGGCAGACGGCGGGCGGCGGGTAGCAGCGGGCGCGCGGCGCTTGCGGTAGAGCGTTCGCCCGCGGTCGAACGCCGACTCCCCTCTCCTCACCGCCCAGACCCCCGGCCCCGTTGAGCTCGGAGCACTACCTCTAAATACTATTATCATACACCAACGTTCCTAACGTTGTCACACCAATCATAAGAATACAGTTATTAACGATTATATGACGAAAAGGCAAACAGAAAAATAAACGCATGCGAACTCACGGGAAGTAACTAGTGTTAGTAAACGTAAAGGTGGTGAGTTTTACAACAGGAAGCTGTCTTCTAGCGGTCGAAGTGAGTCAAGCAAAATGGACATGAAGCCAAGTGAGGTGGTCTCATATCCCTGATACGATTACGTTCTCAGGTTAGACGGTTTTTTTTAATAGGGTGACTGAAAAGATATCCGTCCTAAAACATTTGAAAAATACCTGAACTTTACTCTTTTTAATGCAATGAAACAAGTAATAGTTTCTGTATGCTTGAACCATAATTTAGATTAATTTAAATAGCTAAACATAACAAACCACACGTGACTAGATGCGGGATAAAGTACATGGCATCCATTACTATAACTCATTTGCATCGCTTATTTGTACAGTAAACATACAAATTATAATAAACGTTCTTAAATCTGTCAACATTCAGAAATAGCTATAGAAATGAAAGGCGATGTAAAGATGGTACCCAATTCGTATAGAAATAACATCGCCTTGCGCTATTAAAAATGTTGGAGCGTCCAGTCGCGCCAGTGAAAACGGTGTTTTAATGTATTTCTAATGCTTTACGGTTTATTATAAAACCACGGTTTTGAATGTGAGCATAAGTTCTCATCATTAGTTTCGATTCTGGTGGACGATAATGGTACAACTAACAATCGCTTTGAACTAAAGTCTTTAATGCGCGTCTCTCGGCCGTAATTACATTACCACGCGCTACAGATGTTTTTGCTAGTAAAATGTATAGTAAATGGACGCGCCTGGTGCTTAGTGTGAAGGAATTGAGATGGAACAAACATAAGTAACAATTCCTGCCGTCGAGTACCGTCTTTGGACGACACGACAGACCGTCAAGTACAATCCATGCCATCTTGATGGCTGGCATTCCACAACAACGATCTTGAATTCCTTTATAGTGATTTTTGAAGCAATTGCTTCAGAATAATATAGCGTGTTTACTAACATCCCATCTCGGGTTCGTTCTATCATTTTTGTTGTTCTTAACTCTATGAATTTATAACATCCTGGTGCTCTAATTTATTTTTTCTATTTCTGGCTTTATAATTTGCTTCTTGTCCCAATTTATAAACGAAAGTGTGACACACGTGACTCCAATGCAAGAGGAATGTCTTTTGATGGTAAACAGAATCTATGTGTATAAACTGAATATATTTTTGATGTCATTAATAGAGTAAGATAGAGATAGTTTTATTGTGAAAATAAAATCTTAGGGTATAACGAATTATTTGTAAAACAATTAAATGTTTAGTCAAGGGTTTATTACAGTTGAACTGAAATCCACCATTTGTATAAAGGATATCATGTTAGTACTTTAATAGTATTTGACATATATAGAAATTACAGCTTTTCATTCAAGCAGTTTGCCAAGCACTTTGTACGTCTTATATATGGCGCGATGCCAAAAAGGGATTGAAATTAGAAATGTACCAAAAAGAAGTTTTTTGTGTTATATCAGATGTGTATTTTGCAGGACGCCGCAAAGACCAAACAGTTCAATGAACTGCGATGTCACGGCCGTGTATGTGTAGATATAGGCCTGTGCTAATGTTCCGCCCGAGTTGGTAACTAGTCGACATTACGCCGGGGGAATGGGGGTTGTTATAGTTTCATAACTACGGAACAAGCAACGTGACGTCACATCATACGCGCATTGTTATGGTAACAAATAGCATTTGTTTTTTTATCCAAACGTAATTGATGGTAACGAAGGCGTGTTTTAACAACTTGCCATAGAAATGAGGGCATATTATGACTAATAAAGAAAAATAAAACTATAACAAGATGTTATGTATACTACTTATAAAACGGCTTAACTCACGTGTAACTCGGTGTCAATACCGACTAGTTTCGGGCTTGAAAGTCGGTACTAGTCTAGTCTAGTAATCTACTAGTCTAGTACTAGTCGGTACTAGTCGGTACTGACACCGAGTTACACGTGAGTTAAGCCGTTTTATAAGTAGTATAGTGAAATGGCTCACGAAAGT
>JAODUI010000001.1:1845294-1859577 GCA_027563995.1 Papilio gigon | reverse complement strand
CACCGAGTTACACGTGAGTTAAGCCGTTTTATAAGTAGTATAGTGAAATGGCTCACGAAAGTTTTAATAGTTTAAGATGTGATGTAGTCTGCTATGACAAAAATATCAAGAGTAGAGTGAATAGGTGCTTACTAAACTGCCGCGTGGCATCTTTCGACCATATAATCACTTGGCATCAGGTGGGATCGTGGTCAAGCGTTAGTTTCCATAGAAAAAAAAGCAATCTGTGAACTGTTCATTTATACTTTGACTAATGATGTCCTTCAATGTTGCGTATTAACTATGTGAATCAGTTCCTCTTTGCTCTCTGCGAGCGTCTTTGAACAATTTAATTGGATAATTGTTCGTTTGCTCACTTCTCTAAATAGAGAACGTTTGATTAAACGCTTCTTATCTAAGTGTTACGAATAAATGCGTCGATGATACCGTTATCATCGGAAGGTAAATAAAAGTGAAGTTTATTCGCATCATTTTGAACTAAAAAGATTAAAACTGTCGTCAATTTATTTAGTAATAGATTTATTAATTTTGTAGGTATTTAAATGTTATAATAGCCAATGCCTAGTTTGTCATTTGACGAATGTGTCTGCAAAACTTGGTAAAATATTACGATTTCCATAAATGAAATAGGCACGCTTAAAAATTGTGATAATTCAGCATTATGTGGTCACATTCAAACTCCCATACTTGCTACAGTCATAAGATTTAGATAAATGGGTAGAGTTAAGGTTCGTGATTCGAACACGCTAGTTATAAGTGTTTCGTCAATTTTGTTCTCAAAACGAACAGAACTGGGTCGGTACGAGCTCACACGCTTGCAAGATCTGGGCTCGTGCAATACTCCCTTTCCCTTTGCCTTATACGATAAAGATCACGGCATGTAACTATATTTTAACACGAGCTTTAATCATTATCTTAATATATTCCTATAATTAATTTCTTTTCTTCGTTCATCAGCTTACATACTAATGTCAGTGCCAATGTCTTACTTTTAGACTTAGTTTTATGATGACCCGGAGCGCATTGGTCGACTTAAAGAAGATCTCGAAACCTCCTTGCAGATGTGCTGGACGTATCACAATGTTCTCCCTCGCCGTGTCTTTTATCAAATTTATTATTTTCATAACATTAATATATGTTAATCATCATTATCATCAGCCTTTGTCTGCCGACTGCTGGATATAAGCCTTGCCTTTCACAGTATGCGGTCCTCCGCCTTTCACATCCAACGACTTCTTGATACAGAATAAATATTATTACGTATTCATATTAATGACTAATCCTAGTAGAATAATGTTTCCATCCTACAATCTCGTAACCTCGGTGTAACGTGTTCTCCCCTATGTCCCGATGTTGTGTCCCCGCACCGCGACCTTCATTCACAGAAGCGGAAAGTGGGTGTAATTTTTCCGAGGGGTTAGGACCACGCTACATGATAGTTATATCTCAAATATGTATAATACATCATACACTCTATTACTTACAATACCCTATTTTTACATTTATTAGCATTGTATTTAGATATTCATTGACAAAGATTGAAGCATAAATAAAGTAGTTTGTTGTTCGCAAGCCAAGCGATCTGATATCCATTTTCTAACCCAACAAAAGCAAAGTTTCTTATATTAACAACAACAAAGAACATCTCACGGTCATATAAATTGCTCAGAGGTCACCCAATTGTTTGCTCAAGCTTACAGAGGTACGCTTTCAAAGCTTAACCTCTAAAGTATGTACATATTTATCTATCAATCAATTTAACAGAAATGATACATCTGGTTATAGAAAAAAAAACATCATTATTTGACCGGAGTTATTATAATTACGTCTGATGTTTTGAGCTGCTATTTTTTTTGATACTGATCAAATCCTATTAGGTATCCAGATATGACTGTGTGGTGACAACCCGATCACTAATCAGCTATTTTACATATAATATTATGATCATAACACGCTTGTGAAAATATACCGTGTGCACGCGTGCTAGGTATGCGGAGTGGTTACACTAATCATCATAGTTAAGTATCATTACGCTTTCCCGTGCACGAGCGGACGCCGACGCGTGCGACTAGACATGTTGCTTTTGATGGCTCTTGAAAAATATCATCCCGGACAATCTTCCAAAAGTTAATTAAAAAAAAACCTTCTCACAAGACACTGTTTTGGTCTTCTCGGTATAACTAGAAGACCACTGCTACTAGCAAGTTATGAAAAACAAAAGCACATATATTCGTGAGGCAGATTAAGAAGAACTAAGTTTGATAAAAGACTTTTGTTTATTTCTCAATAAGAATGTGAGACATTACAATATGTTTTTGGATTTGTCAAAAAAACAGTTTTGTTTTAATAAAGGTGTTGTCACTGTGAAAACTCGCCTTAACACCGTTAATAACATATCGTAGGTGTTCAGACGTCGTCGTCCGTCAGAGTTTGCATTCGGACGTAATAAATCTTTGTTAACTCGTTTCCTTGCCAAACATTTGACCAGACGGCGAGACGACGGTTTTGTTGAATATTGCTTCCATTTCATTTGTCTAATGTTATGTATAACATGGACGTGAGGTTTGTTATCATATCGTTTTGTCATCTTTATTGAACGTACTCTTCTCCAGCAATGTTCTTTCGAAAAATGATCGCTATGAATCGTTTTAAGATATTTTATTAAGAAATATCATTTGTTGATATCTCTGTTTCAATTCTCTAATACCCATACTAATAAAAACTACTAAGCTACTAGAAGTAGTTTTAGTAATTTTATACTAGCCATAAATTACGTGTTTGTTTTGTAAGTAGTATAAATTATTCTTCAAATGTAATTTGTGAAACCAATTTATGAAGCCCCAACAGCCTAATGGTTAAGGGTACAGCCTACCGATCTAGCGATCGTGGGTTGGAATGCCGCCGTTCGACTATTGTCGTGGACCATATCCACAAGCTTTTTCAAGCTTACCTGGAATGGTCACAAGAAATATTTATAAACTAACAAAAATTTGCTAATATTTTTATAAATAAAAAACCTGTCTAATATATCTGAGAATAAATGAAATCGCAATGTATAGACGTTCATAAGAGGAAGTAGAGAAAACAATTCATGTTACGTCAAATATTTCTCGGCGTTGAATGATATTTGCCACATTTTCATCACGCGATGTTTTACGTTCGTAACGACTTCTGCCGCACCAGTCATGGTCTGCTAGCTCTCAACGTATGTTTTCTTTATCGTTAATATTCATGTTTTTATATTCCCCAATAAATATTACTATTAAAAGTCAAAGTAAAATATATTTATTCTTTTTAGCTACATCTCTGGGATGTTTACTATTTTATCTAATTTGAAATTACCATTTATATGTATCGGTAAATTGATAAGATTTTTGCTGTGGAAATTATACTAAATAAAAACACATCGGAATTGTTAAAGCCTACCGTTTATAGCATCTTCGGTCATGAAAGAATTTTTCGCATTATATTGAATCATTACACTCGACTTACACAAGATGTCTCGCGTTTCGTAGTTTACTTCATCGTAAGTCAAGTGGTTGAGAAAGCGTGTTTACATCGGAGTCGGTTGACAAACCGCTCGACGCCGGCGTTCCGGTGAAACTGTGCATTATACCGCCTTATACGGCGTAGTAACGGTCATATCGCCTTCCATCGAACACAACTGTATGTTGACAAAGTCTAATTGAAATGTTTGTTACAATGTATTGATGTGGATAGCATTTCAAGGACAATAAATCTGTATAGGACAAATTGGTATTTTCTATTGTGCTATTTACAACCAGTTTTATTATATAACTTGTTGAAAAGATAAACTGTTTTCTAACAATCGTATATTATTGTTTTCTAATGTTTCCTTGAAGGTGGACGTTTGTTTTTGCAATGTTACATTTTAACTTTTTTTTTTCCATCTGAAACACAAGGCAGCATAGTTCAAGACTAACCAATTACTAACGACGCACATTTACACAATAAAGCATTTGTTTATTATGAAGCATAATTAATTGTATCATATTAATGTCTGTCAACGTAGAGTCCATTGAACCCTATTCTATTATTATTCCCGGTATTGAATCCAGTTTCTGAGCATCGTCTAGTCGTCTAGACGGCCTGGATTGGTTTAGCGCAAAAAGAAGTTCCTCTAGAAGCGTAACATACAGTCCTGTCCCTATACTATATGCTTTATAAAAGGTATTTTATTCCAAATAAATGTATACAATTGATTATTGTTATTTTTATTGGTTAATTGGATCGTTTATGTATGTAATTACATGCTATACTATTATGCATTTTGTAGCTCTCTTATGATAGTAGATTTATGTCAATTTATTATTTTATATCATTATTAAAAATTAAAAATAAGGTCTATGACAATGAATGGAGGGATACGAACCATCGACCAGATGAGCGAATATCATGCGTTTAGTCATTGAGCTACTGGTGTTACTATTGTAATACATATGTATTTCTCGAAGACAAGATTAAATCACTTGTTATAAAAAAAATAGTGAAAATAAAGAAAGGTCATCGACTGATGTACAATATTACCTTTTCAAATACCTAACGAAATATAGTCATGGTAAAGGGAGTGATAAAGGGCACCCAATTATCTCTGCTCCACTTCGCCGGCACTTTGTTAGCGAAATGTGAAAGTATTTGTGTTCATTCCGCTGCAGTATAATTGCAGGAAGCTTAGATATGGACTCGCTGTTTTTTGCTATAATCGATTTCATCGCTTGCCGCAAATCGATGCTCAACTCGAGTCACACGATTGAAAAAATGAGACAAAAATTGCAACAATCGAAAGTAGCGTTAGGTAACTTTGCTAGCACTCTTTATGTATTATATCATATACAGAAATGTCTAGCAATTCATTGCTGAATCTAGGATATTAATATATATTTTTAAACTCTCTATAAATTTATTACTTTGATCTGTCAAAAGCAATTGACGACAACTTTCTTTTTAACTCGAATGCTCGTATCTGTCGCGATAATTCACATTTTCTCGCCAATATTGTAACTTGAATATATTTATAAATCGCATCGTAATGTGAATAACAAATAGAGTGTGTACAAAATGTAGTTGTACGTAATGTTTACAAGTGCCGCGGCACGGGCGCCAGTGTTAGATGCGGTGCGGAACGATTTATGGTTTCGGTTGATCTAATTACATGCAAACTTCGTAGCGAAGTGGGCCTCAGTGTATAAATACACCGCAAAGTGAACTGTTGAATGGACGCTTTCGTTTGGCTTACGCTAGACGGCGTTAGCTGACTAATGCTTGATTGATCGATTCAGGTATTTCGAACTGCGTTCTTGGGATGTTAAATTTTATTTATTTTAATGTTTATAAATGAATTTTAAAGAGTATTTAATAGGGGTTTGCTTTTACCAATTCACAATTGCGGAGAACAGCGGTGGTCGATAACTATGGCTTAGAAAATTTAAGTTATGTAATATATGTTTGGTTTATAGTCCATCCCGACAGAATAGAAAATGATATCGTTAATAAGGCCATTTCTTTGTATTAATAAATATACATTTTGTTTACAGTTCAAATCAGCTAACGGAGTTGCCGCGTGAAGTATGTCAGATGCCACTACAAGTTCTCCTTGTGCCGGACAACTTGCTGGCGACACTGCCCAAGGAAATAGGCAAGATGACCTCCCTGGCGGAGCTGGACGCCTCCAACAACAGGCTGACACAGGTGCCGATGACCCTGGGCGACTGCGCCGGCCTCCGAGCTCTCGACCTCAGTAATAACCAGCTGGGGTTGCTGCCTTTACGTAAGTTATTGCTCTATAATGTGTGGTGACTCAAGGTTCGCTATTGGTTGCCAGATTGGCTCAATTCAAGTCGAGAAAAGTGCTCAAACAATACTCAGATTAGTGTACATTATAGCATGTACCGCGATTTTCCCAGTCGCCTTATGGTTTAGAAGACAATATACCAAGATATTCTGTATAGAAATACTCCCGTCAGTATTGTCTTACACCTGCAATCTTATTTAAGGATGTTAGTTATCCTGTCCGGCCATGTGTCCATTTATTAATAAAAAATAAGTAGTTCATTGTGACAAGGTAAGGTGCATCCATTAACAGAGCAGGTGTTAATGACGCATCTGGAGTTAAATAAAAAAAAGCTAATTATAATACGCTTTATAGCGAATGATTAATTTACTCACTTAATGTATTGCACGTATTAACGTAGTAAGGTGGCATTGCGGTCGGGGAAATGCCTGTTATCAACTGCCATTGTTTTATTATTTATAGTTAGATTTGTTAACAGTAAACTGATTCTTTAGATTGGATATGCAATTGTCTTGAATTTCTCTCTCTCTCTCTTCTCACTTGAAGTCCTGGAATTGTTTATTTGGACCTGGTTGGAATTGTTTTGCCATGAGTTGATTGTGATTTCCTTATACAAATCATGTTGGTTTTTTAGTTATTCAAGGACGGAATAACCATGTTTTTGTGTAAAGGATACACCTAGTGTCTAGAATTTGATGTAAAAAAAATGTTTTTAATAAGAGGTAGAAAGTGTTGACTGTTATGTCGTAAAGAGGGTGGAAATATTCAATTTACGTTTCACCCTTGCACTTCAAGGGAAATTAATGAATGCTACAAATAACACTGGAGGATTCACGTTATATGGCGATATGAGAATTTATACTTTTAGCAAGCTTTGGATGGTAAGAATTACGAAGAAGGAGTAGGCAGACAGAACTTGGAGATTAAGAACATTGTATCTAGCATTTGTTTTGTTCGTTTGTTTAATGTGAAACAACATATGTCTTGTACAAAAACAATGTCGGTAATATAGACTTTGTGGACTTTATTAGTAGACATTACATTACTAATTTAGGTCGATTACGGTGTAATAGGTTGTTTGGTAGCGAAACTGTATAGATGTGGCTTGATGATACACTGTTCGGGCGCGGCGTAGGTGTGGCGAAAGCTTGGAAATTATTACACGGTCGATCAGGGACATACGAGTCGATACATTCTTTGAATCCGCTTTTGAATGTAAAATAGGTTTTATTTTGATTGATACGTAGAAAGTACTATGGAAATAAGTTAAAATTTATTGTTATGAAATGTAGAAATTCTACAATGAGCTAAGTAACTGCCTGGTTCGGCTGTGGGCACGATAGATCTCATTTTTTTGGTAAAAGCTTTGTGTCAATGTTGGTATGTCATGTAAAATTGCAGAGATCACGTACCTACGTCTGGAGCACCTGGACGTGAGCTGCAACTGCATATCCTCACTGCCGCTGGAGCTGCGCAACATGAACACGCTGGTCACGCTGAACCTCGACAACAACCCGCTAGTCTCGCCGCCCACCACTGTGAGTGTCTGGCGTCACTGTCCAATAACCAAATAGATATAATAGCTTAATTAGAACTATACACAATAATCTCACGCGTGAATCTTGTACAGATCAATAACCCTGTTTTTTAATTTTCTTAATAATTTTATGGCATTTCGTTTTCCAGGTGTGCATGCGTGGCCGTGTGCATATATTCAAGTATCTGGAGAACATGTCGAACAAGGACTCGTTGCCGGCGCACAGACGTGTCGATGAGACGAGGCGCTCAGCGAAACACACCTCGTATATCAGCTCTCCGCAGAGCGCGCAGATCACGTCTGGCAATGCGACTATAGATTGCTTGCGACACAAGCCACGTCACGTCATCGACAGTGGATACTGCACCGATGGCGTGGACAAGAGATGGTCGAATGATGGTAAGTAAAACTTATGTCCTGTTATAATGCACATCAACTCGCGGCAGAAAGCTGTTCTCAGTGATCTCACCTCTTAGGCGAGGTACGATTCCTCCTATAGTTGATAGGGATATATGCGCCTGTGCTCCCCTGAAGAGCATCATCCTATGCAGGTGGCGGCGAAGGCGGCGGTGGCTCGGGGCGCTCCACGCCGAGCACGCCGTCCACGCTGTCTCCCGGCGCGGCGCTCTCCAGGGCGCAATCTCTCTCCAGCGAATCACCTTTGGCCCCTTTGACGCCATTACTCACCGGGTAAGTAATCCACACTGTTAACACGCTCAGTGCCACTCGCCTGGCGATTTTATTTTCACACAAAATTTTTTGTGACATAGAATATGTTAAGGGGATTTGTAATATTTTATTTAGAAGTTTTTTTATTTGTAGATTTTATATTAGTGTGAAGTTTTTATGGTTGATGGGATAAAAGTTACTAACTACAGATCAAGAAATAAATTATTAGGATTGTTTAATTTGAAGGTTTTTTTTTAATAGGTTTTCTATTAATATGTATGTAATGACATATTTAAATAGATAATAAATAAATTCGTGTTTATATAAAGGAGTTATTCATAAGGTGCATGCGGGGAATTGCAAGATATTTATGAAAAGGAAGATTTAGTGAAGATATTTTTAAGTGCATGATTGTTAATCGATACTGCTTTAATTATATTATTATATAGACATAAGTAGAGAGACACCATTACCACCAAAATATTAATAAATTAGTTGAATATAGAAAAAATAAATGAACAAATATGTAGGTAGTTTTAAGATACGGACGTAATTTTCATATTAGTATACGTTTTATTTGGTGTGTAGATATTGTCTAGTTTAATGTAGATATTAGAACTAGAATTAGTGTAATTTATCTTTTGGAATTTCTCCTATCTCTTCCATTGGCTGAAACAGAGGTAAAGAACAAAATTAAATCTAGACCGTCTCCGTCACCGCCATTCCCTTCGTCACGTCTTTATTATTTGTTCCGACCCTTTTATATTAACCCCCGGTGTTGTCCCTTTCAGCCTCCGTATATCACCCGAAGGGAACATTTCAAACGGCGACGATAAGACTAAATTTGCACATCAGCAAACCTACAGGTACATCGCCTTCATACGCACACTCGCCTACATAACGCACTCGCTTAATATTGTACAACAATGACACTTGGGTGTGGGACTAACTGTTTACTATAAATATATTGTAGATTCATATAATACTAACAAAATCAAATGTCAAATATTACTAGGTATTCGGTACGTACATGTTACTTTTCAATTTGGTTAACATCTCTACTATTGACGAATTTAATATTTCTTATTCATCTAAGTGTCATTCGAGCTTCTTTCGCAGCCGGACTGCAAACATTCTGAATTTCATGCTAGATAAAATAGCTATGTTAAAGTTATTAAATTTCGATTTTAAAAAAATTGTGCTAATCGCTTGCAACATGAATGTTTTCAGTCTGACTGTTCTAATAATATTGTCAATAAATACTTAGTTATGTTGTAAATTTTCAGACAATACAAAGAAGCCCTAAGACAACAACGCCAGCAAGACATCTACCGGCCCCGCACCGAACAACCTTCCCCCGAACTGGACTCCTCCCCGCAGTCCCAGAGCCAGAGCCCCGTCCACTTCCAGCGCTCCTCCGCCCCGCACTCCCCGGTCAACGGCTACAGTAACGTATCTCCTAACCTATACAACCGCTCCCTGTCCTCCAACTCCACCACCTCCTCCACCCCCAACACTTCACAAGTGCCAAACTCCCCACTCCTCCACTCGACACCACGGAGATTCCAAAATCAGAACGGAAACAGCGAGAAAGCAGAGGAGACCAACAAAAGACCAGTACAAAAAGTTGTCCCCTCTAGAAACGTTAACAAAATGTACACATCTATCAACGGGAACGTCGACTACGCGCGCGTCAACGGGCAGGCGGACACGTACATAAAACCGTCTTCACCGACAAAGTCACCCACGAACACACTCGGCTACAATAGTATAGGCATGAAATCGAACATACCGCGGCAGACGAACGGGGGAGAGAACGCGAAACTATTAACAACGACAGTATCGTACTTGAAAGGTGCGGCGCCCAAGCCGGCGGGTAAGATGGCCTGGAACAAGGACGCGCCGCTCGACAAGCTCAGTTTCACTATGAAGCGAGAGTTCGACAAGCAGAAGGAGGAGAGCGAACTCCTCGAGCAGCTGCGGACGGTAAATGTTTTTTTGTCTATTAAATTGACGTACACGTGACTCCTTCAAGAATATGTAAGCACGCATGATGATAACTAATAGTGATACGTTTGTGTACAGATAATAGAGTCCCGACTGAAGATGTCACTGCCGGAGCAGCTGGCGCCGGTGCTGGCGGACGGCGTGGTGCTGTGTCACCTGGCCAACCACGTCCGCCCGCGCGCCGTCGCGTCCGTGCACGTGCCCTCGCCCGCACAGGTACGCCACCCGCCCAATAACACGCCCCTGCAAAAAATGACTATTAAAACAAAGTACTAATTGTTTTGTTTAATTTAAACACATTATAATATATTTTATAATTATTTTGTTGCAGCCAAAACTAACAATGGCAAGGTGTAGAAGAAACGTAGATAATTTCTTGGAGGCGTGTCGAAAGATTGGAGTTGAAGAGGTGAGTTAACATTTTAAAAATGTTCATATTGCTTTTGATGTTACTAAATGGTTTTCAACATTTTCTTATCCCTCGTAATAACATCGACCTCGGTGATTTTATTTAATCTGAGTCTATGTAGGCTCTTACATAATTTTTCATTAAAAAAGTTTACGCTTCGACTCGATTTGTCAGAACAAGTGGCGGGTATTAAATGTGGCTTGCCGTGAAACTCCGTGTACGTATTGAGTGTTGCAGGGTCTCTTTGTTATCCTCTTGCGAGAACAGATTGTTTATAAACTAAGAGTCGGGTGGCGTGTGTTGCAGGAGCTCATCTGTTCGCCCGCCGACATACTGGGGGTGGGCAGTGCCGGGCAGGGGGTGCAGGGGGCGGCTAGTGTGCGTCCGCTCGCCTGCACCGTCACCGCCCTAACACACGCCACGCCGCACTCCGCAAGGGATATACAAATCGACCCCCAACAAAACGCGAACGCGTACGACGATGACTCGGCCGCGGACCCCCAAGCGACGGAGACCATCGAAGTCAACTACCAAAGGCAACTGAACAGATACGCTGAGGACAGGTGCATTAGTAACTTCAACTTCATAGACTACGCCAACAATTACACGATAGACGAATCGGAGGAGTTTCACCTGAATTACGAGAACAACAACGAAACGAACCAAAACGCAAGCTACTCGCCCGTCTACGAAGGTGTAAGGAATAGAGGACCTTATTACGTGAATAATAGGATTCAATTCGTGACGCCGTTTTGCAAAGGCAGCGGCGTACTCCAGAGCGATAATTTCGAAATCTACGACACCGATGAAGTCGATTGTCCAGTGGGAATGATCGAGGAGCAGGACGGGAGGTACGATAGAGATAAATTGAATCTAGACTTGCACAATAACATAAACAGCGAAATGGCGCCGCTCGTGGAAACAGAAAAGGAAAGGGAACATAGGTTGCTGGTCACGTGGCTATGCCTCGGTACATTCTTCGTGTCCGCCATCTTGCTTATTATTTTTCCATTGTAATTATTATACTAACAAAAGTTAGTTCCCACATCAACAATTAATTTAAATCGAATAAATTTAACATTCAAACTAAAAATTCGTGAATAAATTTTTAAGACCTCATTTTAATAAGTGTGTGGGAGCTTACTTTAAGAATTTTATCATAACAAAATGTTGCCTTACTCCAGTGAACTGTGATGCGGTCTCAAATGTAATTTACAGGCCGATGTTAGTCTTTTACAAATGGAATTTTTGGATCGAGACTGAATTGAGGAATTTGCATTAAAACGGGAACGGTGGACAACTGATCATTTAGTATACGATAGGGTTTGGTACTGATTTATTTTTCAATTTAATATTTTCCTTAATTTGAGTTGTTGAATTTATATGGTTAAACTTTTTATGCCGCTTTGTGGTTAAAACTTTGATTGGCTAGGCTATGTTCTTTATGGAAAGATTTTTTTTTTTATTCCAAGGATCTCAGGATTGTTTTGTTTTTTGAATATGATTTTCATTTATAATAAGTTTTCTTTAATGTTTATGTAAATTTGTAAATTAATTATTTATAATAATGTAATTTTTTGATTAGTACTTTTTGCAAGTATTTATTTCCGATGATAGTATGCTTTGCTTTTGAGAGTATTTATTCACTGCCCGGATCTTTTGATCGTAACCTAAGACTTCGTAGTGTTCCCATTTTTATAATAATTAAAAAGTTACTAAAAAAAACATTTAGGTAGATTGTGAAGCACATTACCTCATCATATGGTCATATTTATCACGATGTAATAATTTTCGGATTTTTTTTTTAAATGTTATAAAATACTTTCTAACTAACAACTGTATTTAATCACATGTAAGTAAATATTTCGACGACAGATACATAATCTATAGATACTCAAAAATAATTTACATTACAAAATGATATTTCCAAAATCGTATTTCGATTTAATGTGAAACTTATATGAAACACTCCATCTATAGATATAGGTTATGTATCTATAGTTGCAACTAATAGTTATGATGATATATATACAATTGTTTCCTACGGCCCTTTCACTAAATGAAAGTTGAGTACAACATCTTTCAGAACTTTGGTGCAAAATGTATGTTCAACAAATAAATTATTCTAATAATATTGGGATAGCTTAACTATTGTATTTATATATTTTTTTTCATGTAAAATAAGAATATGCCTTATTCGAAACGTCATATCGTTATTGTATTGATAATGCAAACATGTTAATATATACGGACTGCATTGCAACCAGAGCTACTGCCTCGTTGTGGAATGGACTGTCTTCGGCGGACAAATCAATACCACTCAGGGTCCTTCAAGAAGCGAGCGTACCTCTCTCAAAGCCCGGCAACGGTGGTTCCTCTAGTATTGCAGGTGTCCATTGACGTCGGTCATAGCTCTTGTCATCCCGTCGCTCGTTTGCCCCTTCTAGCATAAAAAAATAAACAAAAACTAAAAAAAAAATTACACTCTCGCAGAAAAACTCTTTTTTGAACATTCTGGTCTCAAAAATTCTATCATAGACACGATTTTTTTTTAAATGTTCTCCACTAATAGAATGACCAGTGAATTGCAAATGTGATTTTCCTATTCGCATATTACTTTATCTTATAAAAGTATTTTAAAAATAAATAAGTCCTAAAATACTGTGATAGGATTTTGGAAAAAAAACAACTCCCTACTATTTAAATCCTTACTATTCAAACACACATTTATCCGCTGCCGACACCATTTAAATACGTGAGTGTTAATCTTATTATATTAAATTATTAAAACTTTTGTGAGTCATTTAACTATACTACTTATAAAACGGCTTAACTCACGTGTAAATCGGTGTCGGTACCGGCTACTTTCGAGCCCATCGGGGGCTCTTCTTCAGGGTGAGTGGGATTGGTACTATGGCGCGTTCGCGGCCCGTCGCTCACTGTGCCGCGAAAGCTTGAGTGAGCAACGAGCTTAACTCACGTGTAAGCCATTTTTATAAATATTGTAACCATTTTGTTTAGTTTACAATTATGTCTCATTAAACTTTAAATAGTTCATTCAAAAATATTTGGTTGCAATCAGTCCTATTCCCCTAGTAGTCCGTAGTGATGTTTAGACTGTATTGTGAGGCTTTTTTGTGTAGCTATTAACCAGATGATTATAATAAAAGACAACCTATAAACTATGTATAATATATGATATACATATGTAACGATGCCAATCGATTAACGAACGATGCCAATACGATGTATTGAACGACGTGCAACGCGTTCACAATAACATGACATGCGGGATATGCGTCACTGTTCAACTTCTACCTCTAAAACTATATGTAATTTCGATTGTCTTGTTATTTTTGTGCACTGTACAGGATGATTAAGACGGCGTCATTCAAATGTCATGTTATTGTACACGGGTAGCAAGTATATTATAAATGCATTTATAATAGTGATTTGACTTAGCGAAACCATTAAACGAGATCGTTTACATTCTTGCCATAGATAAGAATTACAAAGCGATATTCACTTGTTGAAAATGCAATAAGGAATTGATTAGACATTGTAAAGTAGAATTGGTCACCATAGAATTATAATCTATAGATCCATAATCCGGTGCGTAAATAGACACGAATAACTCCAAAGGCTTGGTACCAATAGCCTAATGGTTTCCGACGTGGTCGAAACTTCGAATCTCGCCATTCGAATACTATATACCATATCCTAAAACAATCCTAGAGCGTGGCTGGAACGGTACAAGAAATATGTCATCATCATCATCATCAACAACCCCTGTCTGCCCACTGTTGGACATAGGCCTTTCCCAATGCCTTCCACAGTATGCGGTCCTCC
>JAODUI010000001.1:1808666-1829011 GCA_027563995.1 Papilio gigon | reverse complement strand
GTCGTTGGATGCGGAAAACGGAGGACCGCATACTGTGGAAGGCATTGGGAAAGGCCTATGTCCAACAGTGGGCAGACGAGGGCTGATGATGATGATGATGATGATGATGATGATGATGATGATGATAGAATACTTTCTGGGCCTGGGACATATAACATACTATTTTTTTTTTATTTATTTCCCCGCGGATTGAGTCGCGGAAGGCAATATATTCTGAGTTTTTATAACAATAGCTTAATGCATTTTTTACATTAACAGTGTTACTTAAAAACGTAGTTGAAAAGGAATACAAAGATTCTCATATTAATATGATTTCTTTGTTATATTTTTATTTTAATGTAAAATAAATATGTTCACGTGAGTCTCGATCGAACGCGGTTCAACGAAGTAAGTAATTAACTGAACACCAATAAAAATAATTGGGCCCAAAAAGCGATCCGCTCCGCGCCGACATTTATTATTTTGATTGCCCTCGTTATTGTTATGCGCTATGTATTCCAACTACACACGCCGTGTCAATCAGTTGACCTCTGAATTCAAACTAATTATTGCTTAAGAGAGATGAACTTCGGCTGGTCAAAATTTATAATACGAGCACAGTGTTTATCATGATTCATTTTGAAAATAGAGCTTTATTTTCGTTTACTATGTTTTCAAAAAAATGTCTTACGGAATCTAGCTGTCACCGGCAACTCCGTCTGCGTGTAAAAAACTTGATTAGTAGCCTGTGTCTTCTATATTTACGACAAATGACAAACAGATCCATGAAGCCGTTCTGTAGATATGTTCTAACAAACATGCGTCGAAATATCAAAATGTTAGCAATTGTAATACAAGTAATAAGTACTAAATTAGATAACCCTGTTTATTAATAGAATTGAGTTATAGAGTAACATTGTTGCATTGCAGTGCTGCCGGCCAGTTATAATTAATATTACTGTGGTAATAATCTATATTACCGGCGTAATTAGGAGTCGCGTCGGTTATTGCTTTATTAAACGGACCTCAGCGGTGCGCGTTCGAGTTTACGACATTAATATCGTATAATAGTGCGCACAGAACGCTCTGTGCTTTACCCTTAATCATAGAGAAACGGACTTAGCAAAGGTCTGAAAGTGTAGCCACTAAATGCTCAATCATCATTATCATCTTATATCTCTGTCGGCTTACTTCTCTGTCAGCCATCTTATCTCAAGTCACACACTTCACACCTACTTCGGTCTTCATCTATATTTATAGCCATCCACATTCAATCTCAAGAAAGACTCAATCTAATTATTAAAATATTCATCAGACATTTCACTATACTAAATATAAAACGGCTTAACTCACATGTAAATCGGTGTCGGTACCGACAAATTTCGAGCTTATTGGACGCTTTTCTTCAGGGTAAGTTGGTATATTGCTCACCGCAATCGCGCAATAACACTAATCCTATTTGAGGGGGCTTGAAACAAGTCGGTACGGACACCGATCTACACGTGAGTTAAGCCGTTTTTATAAGTATTATAGGACTCAATCTATTCAAACAGAGCACACACTCAACCGATTTTATTGTTTGTTTATGACAGCGAGGAATGCGCGTTTCGTGTCCTGTCTTTTAAAAGTCATTGTTAACGATTCAGTCGATGGTTTTACAAGCATTTACTCCTACCTAAACTTTGCTCGGTCACGAAACGTTGATTGTGTTCGATAATGTCATCAATAAAAATATAAACGTTTACCTAATAAGAATCATATCATTGTGGAATAATATATTTAGAAAAATAAACATACAGGCAAATATTACATAGTACCTCTGTCGCCGGCGAATCATGTATACCGCCCGTTTGTAACTTAGAAAATGATATGAACATATATTTAAATAAACCTAATTATGAGTAATTATTCTTTAACCAATAGCCTTAAAAAATGGTAACAAAGTATTCTATTTTCTTTAAATGAAATCTGAGAAGGTAAAAATCGTAATTTTATAGTGTATATGAACATTATTATACTATTTTTCGATTGTATACATTTCTTATTGTAAGCGAGAAGTTCGCGTGTTGTTGCGCTGTCTGCTAACAGGGTTAGCGGTGACTGCAATTAAACTTAGCGCCCCCTAACGGCGACGAATTGTTCGCCACGTTTTATAGTAAGATTGCATGACTATTTAGTTATTACGGGAATGGGATTAAATTGTTTAAAAAAACGACTGGAACCTCGTAAATGTGATACCAACATAACAAAACAAACGTTAATGAATTCTTTATTATAAGTATAAAGAATTATAAAACACAAACAGCACCCCAGTTACGTACCTCGGGCCTCTTTGCTAAGTTTTTTTTTTTAAGTTAAAGGTTTGATGTCTGTTATGATTAACAAAATTAAGCGACAATAGCCTAATGGTTAAAGGTACTGATTTCCTCGTTCGAGTTCGAATCCCGCCATACGACTATGGTAAAACATATAACACAAGCCTATAGCTTAGTTAGGATGGTACAAAAAATATTAGTAAATTAACAAAAATCTTCTAATACATTTTTATATTATAAAAAAAATTCAATACTTGATTGGTCTTTGTTTATAGTAATGAACAAAATATTTCTCTCCCCTCAACTCTATGTAAATTGTTTATAAATTCGGTAGCATCATAATAAAGGAGCAATTCCGCTGGGCACGCAGTACACTAATTGTGTTTTGTTGTAATTACATTAATCAGAGATTGCGGACTTATCAAGTGTTGATTGATATCTTTCGCTTAGCCGACTGACACGTTACAGTGGTATCATTAAGTCCGCCGGCGGACAGCTGGCATTTCACGAAGCGAACTTGCCATGTTCTTTTTTCAATAAGTTCAAAAAGGTCACTCATTACTTGATCTTAACACAATCTACTGTCTCGTATATTGGGATAATGTGAATTTTACGACAATTTTTAAGCAAATTGCGTTAACGGATAAACGTGAAATTTGATTATTTACATTTTTCATTACCTGCCGTTTTTCCTACAGTTGTTACAGTATTCTTCAATAAATCTCTGTCAGCTGTCTGTACTTACACCATTCTTACGCCAATCTTTCACACAATTATTTTTCCTTCTTCCTCTATCTTATAGCCATCAATATTCAATCTCGTCACCTACTTTATGTGCTCATCATCTTTTTGTATGACATAGTATGATGATCGCTTAACATGATTTTTATATTTTTGCTTTGACTATATCTGTATTATTACATAGTTCTGTATTATCTTCACATAAATTTAAAGTAAATTCATGCTCTTCCGATTTTTCTCACTTGTAATGACGTTTGAATGAAAACAATTGTTTATAACATCGTTTGAGTCGGCCGTCACTGGTAATCTGTCTCCAAGTGTCCGTGCTTCCTGTCTTCCACCAATCTTTTGTCTACACAATTAACACCTTATGACTACAGTGAACATTAACAACGACAAAGTACTTTCGATATAGATTCTTTATACTGAAGTGTAACCAAACTTCTTACTATTGAAAGCAAATGTTCAGATAGATGTGCGTTAGGAGGTAACTCGAAAATGAATAGACGGTATTGTTTAAAATTAGGCACAGACGTAGACTGTCTGGAATAGATCATAGACTAGAAATTTCTTTTCGCGAGAATGATATCGTGCGTTACATTCAAGAAGAGAGCGTACCGTCTCTCTTAAAAGCGGCCAACGCATCTGCAATTCCTCTGGTGTTGCTGATGTCCATGGCCGTCGGATCAAATAATTTTAGGCGATCCGCGGCTAGTTCACTACAGAACTGATTTAATTACAACACACTGTATGTCGTAGCGTATTATATAACACACTGTGAATGCCGATGGCGGTAACATTTATAATAAAAGCACACGGCATTTTTTTGACTAATATAATACGTTCTGGAATAAAGCGGATGTCACGTCTGCGCAGGCGCCACTTACAAGTATTAGGGCGATGAAAATGGTTTTAAATTATCCATTTCTAAATACTACTGCCCACTTATTAGTACAAATTCAATCACAATTTTTTTTCTTCAAAAACTTTTTTTTCTTTTCCTTTTAAAATAGCTTAAGTTGTTCTCCACGTTAATTGTCAATTTCATGTTCACCCACCCATTCGATCATTTTCTTTATAAAGTAGTGTAAAGTTCTCGTTTCACATATTTATCAATTAACTTAGATTAAAGATCGACTTAGGGCGAACGGCAGGAAGTCGTTGGATGCGGAAATCAGAGGACCGCATACTGTGGAAGGCATTGGGAAAGGCCTATGTCCAACAGTGGGCAGACAGGGGCTGTTAATGATGATGATGATGAAAGATCAAAAGTAAATCGATCGGAAGTTACCTCTAACTACATAAAAAATAATCAGTACTAATAATTAATTTCGTGTGATTCATAAAATAAGTTTTCCTTGAAAAACCAAATTTCACTAGTACGAAGTCGCAGGCGCACCTTGTAAATATATGAATTATATAACGACAAGATTATATGAATACCGAGATATAAAGAAGTCTAGTATAAAAACGTATTTTTTTTAATGTTGATCGATTTTTGTTAATTTACTAATATTTCTTGTAACCATTCCGGGTAGCTTGAAAAAAGCTTGATTTAGATATGGTTCACGACAATAGTCAAATGACGGGATTCGAACCCACGACATTTAGATCGGTAGTCCGTACCCATAACCATTACACTATTAGCGCTTCAAATATTGGATAACAATAAAAAGAAGTAAAAACGGCTTAACTCACGTGTAAATCGGTGTCAGTATCGACCGGCCTCAGCGAACGCGCTATAGTACCAATCCCACTCACCCTGAAGAAGAGCCCCCGATGTGCTCGAAACTAGTCAGTACCGACACCGATTTACACGTGAGTTAAGCCGTTTCATAAGTAGCATAGTGAAATATCTCACGAAAGTTTAAATAATTTAAAACAATAAAAGTTAACACATTACCAATTACCAGTTAATAACCAACATAATCAATTGTCAAACAATGAATACTAATTAAGTTAATTACATACAATTGAATACAAAGATAACGACAAATTAAAACTCATATCGAAAACAAGTTTTATCAAATAATTGAATTGCGATTACACTAAGTACTACAATAAGTAAGGTTGGATGGATGGATCGTCATCAGCCTGTCTGTCTGGATTCACAAGTCACCAGTGATCCCACTCCCGGAGATAGCAAGGTTCGACACTGACGAATTGTCACGGAGGACATGGATATCTGTCCAATGCTGGACATATTGCTTTCTCGGAAAGAATTGTGTGTTCGTTTTTCCGTATCTCCAGATGCGCTAAACGGTTCACGTTGAAATTTGACACATATATATATTTTTACAATAAGAACAGCAAGGCTATTATTTTTTTTCAATTCACGACAAACGGAGTCGCTTACGACATTTAGTGATCTCTATAATAGTAAATAAAGTGAAAACATTGCAGACCTATTTTATGGCAATTGTGCGAACGGATGAAATTTGACACAACTCAAGTTTACGTGGAGAAGGAATTAATTAATAGTAAATTACATTCGAATATCGAACAATAGGCAACCTAGTGATCTATTCGATTTCAAGTTTAAAACTGTTACCAGAAAATATACGTAAGATATATTGTTATAAATAAATAACTGGTTAGTAATAATTTGAAGAAGTTTCAAAATGAAATCGAATAGAAATAAAGAACACGTCGAAAGACAGAGATCGTCGCGAGTCGCCTACGTGCCGCTATTTAGCGCTCAAACGACGCAAGCGCAAATTGGAAATCAAAACAACCGGCCACAATCGAAACTAATCGAATCCTGTATCGTAATCGATACACGGGCACAATGGAAATCACGATTATTTGTGTATCGCGCTTAAGGTCCGAACGAACTTAATGTTCACGCTATAGAGCTTGTTTCATGTTACAATCATTTAAACTTTACAAATGTGAGTTTTATTCCTACGTGATACGATTCAATTTGTGATGCAGATTTGTAATCGATACGGTATAGTGATGTAGTTTAGTTCGAAATTCGAATGCGTCGTTATGATATTTTGACGAGTGTACCTATTTCTTTGGATTATATTAAATTATAGGCAGCCGTGAAAATCGTCTTGTAATGTGTTGGCGATGCGAGATTGCGGGCCGTGGGAGCGCGGGCGCGGAGCTATCATTTGGCGCGAACCCTCGCCCCCCGAGTGCAGGTAATGCGACCAATCATTGAATTAGCGTCACATTTTATTGATTCTTGTTTTGTGATTTTATCGTACACGTGCCCATCTCTGGATACGTGTTCAAGACATCGACTTGAAACATTGTAAAGGAATTTAAAAAAAAGATTGTATTAGCCACTTTATGTTTTAAGTTACTGTTTCTATCCATACATTTTACGAAAACTACATTTATTGCTTTCGATACAAATAATAATTATTTAGTATTGTTTATTTTTAATAGCAACAAGTTTGTAAATGAATTTCTTAGTATATTATTGTAAATTATCTTAAAAAACTTTACATATTTAATTTATAATATCATTTCAAAGTTTCTAAGCTTATAGAAACATAGCCTTAGGTACATTTTCCAGGCGAACGAGAAAGGGGTTCGGAAAAACAATAACATTAGCATCTCTTAAAACTACATTACCGTTGAGTTGCGCAGGCGCAGCGAGCTCGTGTAACCATTTTACTGTAATTTAAACTCACCACAACTGAAACTGTAGATGGTAATAAGAGTTCCGTATGTTAGAAATGTGAAGAAAATGTAATTCATTCAATGAAAAATATATTCGAAGCGCCAATAGCCTAATAGTTATGGGTAAGGACTACCAATCTAGCGGTCGTGGGTTCGAATTCTGCCATTCGAATATTGTCTTGGACCATATTCTAACACAAGCTTTTTCAAACTTACCAGGAATGGTAACAAGAAATATTAATAAGTTAATAAAAATCTACTGATATCTAAAAAAGACAAAATACTTACGCAACATTTTCTTATAACTAAGATTATGCATTTAATTAGAAGATTTCTACAATCACTATATACTTTAAATAATTACCAGATGTTTCCCGTGACTCCCTTTTTTTTTTATTCTACCAGATTACGTTATATATCTCGACCAAATTTCAGCGACATCTACTATGCTGTTATGGAGTTAACCACAGTTATTCATATAAACTTTCGTATTCTCAATTTTAGCATGATATAGTCACTAGGAGTATTTAAAAACAACCTAAAATCCACGACCAATAGTAAAGTATTCGTTACATGATTGTAGACAAACCATATTCACTGTTAGTCAACTACTAACATGGTTTTACTATTGTCCAAAGCATCCCCAATGTGCTATGAAAAAATGTAACCTGGCACAACTAATGCTAACGTAATGAGCCCCTTATCTGACTAATTAAAAGTCGATTTAGCTCGCACCCACTTTCTAACAGCACCGTTAATACAACATTAAGTTACACGTTGGACTACCAGTTAACTAGGCGAATCCTTTTTAAGATTTGATTAATGAACTCGCGACAGTTTTGGACAATTAGCCGTCGTGCGGGGTGCGCCGACGCCGGGAGTTAATCAATCAAACTATAATTATGCTATTTATTACGATGGATCTTTAATAAAACTCATCATTATTAGGTCATAAAAGTAAAACATTTCTTTTCATATTGAAGCAATAAAAGTAAATACTAAATATAGAAAAATATAAATACAGATCTTTAGTACTAACTCATGAATCCTAACCATAAAAATATTCACATCCTAATCCATAAATTCGTCGGAATTCACTTTCAACGAGCCTTCTTTATTACAACCTCTGTGTTGCAAATGCATGCATTTCCATGTTGATATACAATCTATTGTATCATCATCATCATCATCATCATCATCGCCAGCCATCATTATGTTGGACACAGACCTTCCCCAATTTACTAAATGATTGATTACAAATTTATGGCAACATTTCTAAACCAACATCGATTAAATACTTGCAAACAATGTTGGTTTAAAAAGCATTATTTATTTCTCATCTCATCTCATTAAGCTCGGATAGTAAAATAAACAGGCTATATCTTTCGATTTCACAGTGAATTGTGTTCATGAAATCACATTTATTATTTATTATCAACGGTGAAGCAGCATCCGCCAGCGCGCTCGACCGGAAAGATGGCTTGAATGGAAAAAAACTTTATAGCAATTAGGACATCCTGGATGATAAAACAAACTGAGCAAGGGATAATCTGAGCAGGAGAATCAAAAATGTGAATAGGCATCGAGATTTAATAACTGCAAATAGAAAAAGTATCGGTCAAAAGTCGTTTTAGTCTACTGCTGAACGACTCTTCTAGTGCTACGAACGTCCGCCTTGCAATTCATATATCTGGTCGTAGTAGACGAACCGAGAATACACTGAGGATACTTTGAGGAAGGTGTAATCGCTTGTATGATTTTTATTATAAGAGAAGGGGGGCAAACGGCCGGCAGGATCACAAGGGTAGTCATCGACGCCCATGGACAGTAGTAGAGAATATGCCTTGCTCGTTGTTATTTAGAGATATTAATTTGGAGTGCAAGGATAGAGTAAATGGAAATCTTTTATTTCTTAACTAATAAAGTTTAAATCCAATCTTGTTATAAATGATTTAGCACTAACAAGGTAGAGAGTAATTTTTAAAGAACATCAACACATTTGAGTATCGTTCAGCCATTGCTTGTAATGAAGCGATAAAAGTTTATTTCTCTTTTGCACATATTTTAAGTGCCATTCCGTGATCATGTTTTTACGGCACAGTAAAGTCCGCGCCGAGCTATAACTTCATTTAGTGCTCATTCCGACTTACTTTGTATGACGGCATTCAATTTACGAAGGTAGATTTGACGATATTAATTAGTTATTTTAGTAAACGCATAAAATGTGTGAAAATAGTAAAATTAATCCTCGTCTGAACGTCGATTGTTGACGTCGGGTTAATGCGAACCCATTAAGGACCGACTATGATACCTACTGATACAAAGTAAATTAAGAAGAAATATTAAAATACCCTTCGAAAGAGTAAAGAATTTATCAACAATTTGCGAAGCTCAGTCTTAGTGAATCGTTAACTTTACATCTTAAAATACATCGTAATTATTAGATAAATACCGTAAAAGGTCTTATGTTTGTAGATTTTGTACACTTATAAGTGATCTGGAAGGTTCATGCTGTATCATTTATTGATGTAAGATTCGTTATAAGTCGCGAGTACATCGTCCACTTGTTCCCATCCTATTAAAATGCGGCCGAATATCAATACTTCAAAGAGTGTTTGTTCTTTTTGATTGTCAGCGCTGCGAAGTGCGGGCTGCGGGCAGCGGGCAGCGAGCACGCCGAGACCAATCGATTCGTCGTCCAGCGGCGCGCAGTTTGTTTACACCGAACGGACCATTCCAAAAAGATAAATCGTGAATTTAATCTTCCACCGCCTCTCAAACTATATCGAGAACCTCCAGCCGACCAGTATCAACCGCGCTATCCATTACTCGTTGTGTTTCCAAAGAAATATCTGATGTTAGTTTTTAAGATGCAATGAAGGCGGTATTAAGAAATTTTATCAAAAAAGAATCGTTTGTCGAGTGTCAATGATGGTCTGAAAAACACCATCATCACGAGCGGATCCCGGTCGAAAATGGCCGTGGTAATAGTGTTTGTTCGTTGATTTTATCTGTTTTGAAGCGTAACTCGATTTGCTTTTTGTTCTGAAGGTAACAAAGCCGAGTAAATTTTGTTAGTGCGTCGCATCGAGTCGCTTCGCATCTGATAGAGGTCTCGGTGACGACGAATTTTCTGTACAGAAGGATGCTGCATCACGCCGTGGATAATCAATTCTTGATGTCATTAAAACAAATATTGAGTTACCGTTTCGTTTCGGATCTGATGCGAACGTGATTTGAAGTTTCGAACTCCAAGGACAAAATTTAAAGGAATATTTGTTCATAGAACCACCGCAGTGTTCCATACTAAAGAAGTAATTCTTGAATGGCGTATAGAAGGCGAGATATGACTATTATGACGTAGCGCACATCAATTTTGAGAACTAAAACGTGGTTCGCCAATACTACGGTATAAAGACAGAGATGACAATGAAAGGAATGGTCTGTACAAACTGTATACAAATAAATTTCTAACATATTAAGGGCTACACGTCGAGCGGAAGTTATTCATACAGAGTGTCGATTACAAAAGCTAATTACAGTTATTGCAATAACTGCGAAAGCTGATAATGGACGGATGCGCGTAATTTTTTCTAACCTGTCCGCTTCCGGTTGCAACACGAATGTGCATATTGAGAATAAAAAACATAACATAAAACCTCGCATTGCCCCTAACTGAATTTACACGATCGGGGGCACTAACGACATAAAATAACAATTACGTTGACACAGATCTTATCTGTGTAATTCGGTGCGCACAAAACTTGTGTGTGGGTAATAGCGGCGGCAGTTTTATTGTGTTATTTACACAAATAAAAACGTTTATTTCTACATTTTCCCAAAATTAAATATGGGCCAATTTTGATTGTGGAGCGGGAATTACGTCGTTAGTAATTCGTGGTACAGAGGGCTCTGGTTGCGGAGCGCTCGCCCCGGCCAGTGTTTGTGCATGTGTTATTACTTGTGTAATTCGTGTAATTACTCGCGGGAGGAAATCCTTGTTATTTTGTAATCAGTCGCGCACTAATGTGTCGGCCGGCGACGTTCGCTTATCTGTCCCGTAACAATCGTCGTGTTTCATTAAAAAACATTTATTATACGAATGAGGACGTTTTTGACATCGTTATTCTGAGCAAATTGCATTCATTTGATTGTACGTAATAATCTATCGAGTTATTCAACGCCGTAATTGCGTGAACGGTGACATTTTTTTTAGAGTTTCACGCAATTTTATCGTAATTGTATTTGAATAATTTACGTATTCACGGAAACCTTGTAGGTGATTTCTTCGGCACTATATTTAAAACATGATTTAAGAAAATAATTTATAATCTGAAATTATTATTTTTATAAAAATTATGCCAAACGTCAATGTTGCTAGTAATGTAAATTGTAATTAATTTTGAATATGGTATAAGGCTTTTATTCTTAGTTGATTCTTATATTAAATTCTATGTTATAAAAAATATTTATGAACTTGGTAAAGTTATTAATTAAAATTATGTATATTAACATATCCATTAAATTACTTTAAGGCAGAAATATAGAACATTTTTAAATATTATATAAAATCTATCATCGTAATCTGTAACATTATTTAAAAAAAACATTTCACGTAAATGCATGAATCTTTTGCAATCTCATTTAACGTAACAATGTTATCTAAATGATTTGTCGTATAAGATGTACACTTGTATATGGAATCGCCCATTTGCACGGCGCATACTTAATTAGGGCGGCGGCAGCGGCAGCGGGCCGCGGCTAGGCTTTTGACGCGGCAGACAAACGCATATGTCGTGACTCCGACCAGTAAAGTCGGTTTGTTGATAAAGTCAATTAGCGGTATCGAAGTAGAGACCCGTATCGACTGATTGTGGCCCACCCTCGCGCCTGTCGCCGTATCACAGCGCCGACATTGGCCGGCGTGCCTCAGGGGAGTGGCTTTGGTCCGCTATGTTTTTTTTATTATTCATTTCCCTGTCGTGCGTAGGCGACCGCAGACAGTCTTTATTCTCTATCAGTCGATTGGAGGCGTTGGTGTGTCATAGTTTATTAGACTGTTGTGCTCGACGCGGCACTGTATCGTGTAAATAGCTGCAGCGCTTTCCAGCTATTTATTGGTGTTAATGAACGATAATAAAAAAGTTTGACGCATAATTTGTGATCTCAGGAATTCTAACTTGGTAAGTTGTTAAAAAATATTGTATTCATTTGATTATAATTTCATATAATAAACTTATTAGGACGATTATTTTAAAACTTACTTAATTTTAGTAGTATTCATTATTAAAATGTTTTTTTTTTATTAATCGTTGAGACTGACAGGAAGTTTTTAATTATCTTATTATCATAAATAATATTTGACTTATAATAATTTGACATTTCAAATTGGAATCAAACATTTATATTATAATAAGATGTTAATATTTTTTTTTATAATTCCTTAACATAATTAAAGTATTATTTGAAAACTTAATTTATTTTAACTGACTTTAATTGAATTAATTAAAAAAAATGTACCGTATCTCACTGAGCATAATTAGCAATTAATTCTCCAATGTAGGCACTGGTAGGTTTACGTCACAAGTAAGATTATATAAGGCCGGCTGCACATAAATCAAAGCCAGCAACAAGCCCACTTGACGGCGCGTCATATTTTCACCATTCAAAAAAGGCATAACGTTTGATATTTTAAAGGCATTTGCATAATTAGGTGAATTTTATTGCTTTATTGAATTAGGGTCGATGTCAGGTTCAAAATTGAAAACAGCGGGGACCCTTGTGTTGTTAATTTTGTTTATAGCTTGTATTATGGTCAGTTTTAAATGTTACTTATAAATATCCCGGGTCTCTATAAAAGCTGTTAGGATTTGTTTGGGTCGACAACAATAGTGCGTTTGTGGTTATTGATCTTGTTTTATGGCGTTTTTATTGATACAGCGCCCGCGCACCTCATGGTCCATTGATTAACTTTACATCTACTCTTTTAGTTATAACAAAGATAATTTATCGCTTCTTGTACCAGCTTACATTTATATAAGTTGTATATTATTAAAACATTTAAATTGTGTCAACGTCGAGAATAATATTAATTGCTCTCTCCGGAGTTGCCAAGATTTTATGACATTTAAATAAATTATATTTAAGTTGACCAACTGTACGATAGGCGGCTAACTTGATTAGAACCAAGATGTACTTACTATACTAGTTGTAATAACGGCTTAATTGAAATGTCGATAGATTCACCAGGATCAGTGTTTGCTGATGAAATCCGGAGCGATCTACCGTTTATATACTTCTTGAGATCATGTAGTATTTTTTACCTCATATTTGTAAAAAGGAATACATAAAATTGACAATTATTCTCAATAACTACATAGTTATATTAGAGTGAGCGTTGCGTATGTGCTCTTCTGTTATATTACTTTGTGTGTTTAACTTTTTTATTAAAATCTAATAAGTAAGGCTATTTCAGACTTTAAGCTAGCTCTGTGTCAAATTTCAGAAGGTCAGTATAACTGACTTTAGAGTTACCCGCTAACAAACAACCATCCAACCATCTTAACTTTCATATTTATAGTGTAAGTATGAAATGTTTGCAAATCATTTATATTTTCTTGTACGCAGTGTAATTAGCTGTAACTTGCCAACATGTTTAACACGGCCATAAAATATCCACCATATATCGCTTACAAGCGCTTGCGAACATCATTGTGATTAACTATTCTTCGTGAAAATAATTTAAATTTCGACATTCCTTATACCGGAGCGTAACATTGATCAGTAAAGACAATCGCGATTAAAATCTAACCTAATTTTCTTGCTTAATGAACGGAAACAAAAAATCACCGCTAGATATAAAAAAAAAAAAAATTAGTAGATTTGATCGCGCGGTATTAACTTTCTTACGACAGAGGCCGCTGGTAGCGCCGAGTAGCGTGTAATGAGAAATCAGAATGTTAATTAAGATCTAATTAACTCTAATACAATCAACAATGCTGCTTGCGTTCTGAAACCATCCGCAAGTCATCGCAAGGGGTACGTTCCGACCAGTAAAGTAGAGCTCCGATGAATTCTTAAACGTCGAACATCCAGTATCAATTTTACGGACTATAAAAAAAAGGAACGACGGGTCATCGGAATTGGTAATTTTAATCAAATTGAGTTCGGCCAACCCTTTAGTAAAAAATTGGTCAGAATCACTCATTCCACGGGGCATTGTTATGTGAGAACTCAATTTAGAGTCTCGGCGATGTTACGTGGGATTGATTCTAATAGCAATGAAGATATCCAGTTAGGTAATTTTAATTTTATTTACAATACAAACGTCTTACGGATTCATAACTATTTGTAAATTGGTTTCAACAAACGTGCACCACTGTTCTGTTTCGATGCTTGATCAGAAACGGTGCATTTGAGAAATATTGAGTACGGTGTAATTATGGTGATGGTGTTGAATTAGTCTGAATATATATTACTAGCTTCAAGTCTTTTTTTTTTAATGAATGCCTTGATATCTTAGTAAGCAAAACATTTTGAATAATCAAGTTAAGTGACATATAGAAATCATCTTCTTGAATATGATATCCAAAAACGAGTCTCGGAGAAATGTTAGTTCGGAGCAATTGAATGCGTAATCCCCCCGACCATACCAACAACATTATATAGTCTTGAACTTTTTAGTAAATAAAACTTAATTATGTAAACGGTGAAGAATTTAAAGCGGCTCTAATCCGCTGCACTAATTTTTCAAAAGACTGATAATAATTTTAAATTCGTTACTAACAAAGGAATTAATTAACAAGTTAATTAAAGAGCCGTGTTTTTATAATGTGTTTTGTAATTGAATAGATATTTTGAGGTTGTTATTTTTTTAGATTCGCTCATGGCTACAGTAGCTTGGCGTATTACGTCGCTTCAAAATATTTGAAGGAATTTGAACCTTGTATGTGAACTTTAAGTAGGGTGGGTAGTTTTTATCAGGTAGCAGACAGACATCCGTCAAGGGCCGGTGGAGGCAGACGGTGGTGCGTGTTATCTGGCAGCCCGGGTGATATAATCCGAAACACCATTAACACTTAAGCCCATACCTAATGGACAAAAACATCTAATCCCTCAATTCTGAGAGCTGATGATTAACTGAGAATTGCAGTTTGGAAAAATCACAGAAAGAACAACAGCAACAATCATAATATATGCAACTTTTGGCAAATTCAAATCTACTTGCATTTTAATTCATATCACGAATTCAATGTCAAAATCCTACGACGATGATTTCTACAAAGCTGGTCGTACAAACTGAACTGACATTTCAGGGGATAATCTGCAGACGTATTTAAATTTAAATAATAAATAAAAAGAACACAAAATTCAAACAGATTGCTAAACACATAAATATAATCGTTTCGTCAATAATAATAATTGTTTATTATGCCAAATTACAAGACAAATTCGGAGGACCCTTGGCTCCCAAAATAGGTCGACCTATTGTAATTTAATTTGTACTTTATTCATTTCATTACGTACCAATATTTATAATATGTATTCAGTTTTATTGTTTCTTGTGGAATGGAATGTCCATTGCATTTTTAAAAGTGATTAAACTCACGGAGGTTAGATACCAGTGAAAAATACTAAAGCGTAGATTAGCCATGTCTAATGGGGCGAGAGACAAAAAGTAAATCCGGCCAGGCGCCGGCCGTATCGCCATAAATCCTATTATTATTCTAATACCTCACGGGCCCGTCACCCACTGGGCATCCGGTTTTATCTGGTGGCTCTCCTGACCGTACTTACTGCTCACTCTTACTAATTATTTGATAAACAATTTGTTTCTTTGTTCAATTGTTTTCTTTTGTTCACTTCAGTTTTAAGTATTAGAAGAAAAGATACGTCTCACATTATCGTGTTAAACTAATTATGACAATCCGCTTTGAGACAAGTGTGTTTGTTCACAGGAATGATACGTTCACGTTCGTAGAACCACATTAAAGATTAAAGAATTGATTTAACAGTTTCTAATGCAAGAGAGTATGAATTATTAAAAAAAAATAAAGTACATGGAACTAACGACGTATAATTTCGCATTCATCAATTCGAGTCAACCAATTTTCTATTTGTAATCGATTCTTTGTGAAATGAAAGTTGATATTTTAACAGAGACTGTGCAAACGGCAAAAAGTTGACAAGTAATACGGAGGCAAACGAACTCCGGTACCGCTAACCCGATTGTAAAAACTTTGTCAGTCAATACAGCGATTACTCGCTCTGCGGACTCGTTCAATGGTCATTCTACTCTCCACAACGAGGCCGTTGAAGCGTTAAAATCAACTTCTTGATTGCTTTATTTAATTTAATCATTTTTTTTCTACCAACTACCAAATACGAAACTTTGCGCCGAACTGATGATTCATTTGTTTTTTGATTTCCCTCCAATTAACTATACTACTAACGGCAGTGCATTGTTCGAAATTCAAACATAATTCGTAATCAGTTTTTTTTTTTAATCTAACTATTCCGAATTCGCGTTCAATTGTTTGGACAAACTCTTAAAACAAGGTACTAAGTGTTCATTTCATGTTTATTTCTTGTGTTATGTATTTCACATTGTTGTCATTGGTTATACTTTCAAAACAATTCGAAAATAATTTTAATATGCATGATAACGCTTGAAAATGTTCACCCACTCAATGACTGTGAGATCGTTTGATTAACAACATACGTTAACTACGATGTACCAACGCATAATTGTAGAAAAACATCGTTAGAACAAAAACCTTTCTCAATAATTACAAAGACAATACCAAATATTTGTAAGAGCGTTCTTGCTTTCACAATACAACAACATTCTACGATCACTTAATTTTCCATCAAATTGATGAACATTTAAACTTTAACTTTCTGAATCATTATATATAATAGTCAAAGCTCGTTTACATCGAATGACTTAATTGCGCAAGTTTCTAGTTAAGCTTTCGACACGGTTTCTTAAAGGGTCGAATACAATATCGAGGTTCATTTCTTGTTGTAATTCGATGTGAAATGCGTAGAAATGGCGATTACTAGCGCGTGTAGCAGATGTGCCGCAGGTGGCGCTGGCGTCACGCCCCTTAGATACAGACTATCACCGATTTCAAATTTACTCAATCGTAAATTGCTTTGAACGTTCAACGATTCTTAGTCATCGTTTAAATTACTCTAACCGTGGTACTCAGAGTTGTTACGTTGACCATCCTTAGCGCAGATCTAAGGACTCCGAGATTACAAGATTAATAATACTTATTTAACTAGTTAATTTGATTTCAGACAATTTAAGTATGTTATAATCTAACCAGGAATCTCTTCTCTCTTCTATATAACGGAAACCATTGAACTGATTTCTTTGCTCACATTACAAAGTGATGTAATAAAACAGTCGATTGTAGAGCCCCCTAGTAAGGATATTCATACTCTAGAAGTGAGGTTCATCGACCTTGCGGCCCTGGATTCGAACTCTGCTATTCAAGTACTGGCACAAAAACACATTCTGGCAAAAGCCACGAGTTTATTTGCAAAGGTTTAAAAAAATTTCAATAATCTGGTATTAGTAAAAAGAACTAAAGGTAAAGATTAAAAATATTGAATACACATTAATCTTTGGTCTGCCAACAAGCGTATTCCAAAAGGTACACGTACTAAACATAAGATTAAAATATGATTTAAAAATACTTTGCACCTTATAAACATTCTGAACTTTAAGCTCTGATAATATTTTCCGAGACACTTCATAATGCTTCTTAAAGTTCAAGAAAGATTACGAATGACAATGACAATTTGACGTATCAAATTAATCAGGTATAACACTTTAAGAGGGTTACAATTGGGTGTTGCATTTCAAGGAAAACAATATTGTACCTGGGGACAAATTACGAACTTAGCGAGTTGCAAATATCCCAAAGGATTAGTGACATTAGTTCGTGACAATTTCTTTCAATTTGTCAACAGTTTACATCGAGTGTAGTCGATAGTCAGTCTGTCGAAACGTGTGCAGGAGGTGAGGTGTTTCTTGTGTGTTACCAACATTGGATTAATAAACACTAAATTGCAATACGAGTTTTATCAAGTACATCAGTAGATGTTGAAACAATATAAGAAAACACGGTCGAATTGAGAAACTTTTCCTGTTTGAAGGCAGTTGAAAAATAACAGTGAGTGTAATTATACAACAATTGTACAGATTTTTTGGAGGAAATTTTCTTTTCGGGTAATATTTTCAATATCATACGTCTATCATTTCGATTGAAATCATAAACGAAAGAGTCATGTCAAATCAAACATGGCCATGATGATATAGTTTTTTGTTTTATTATTTTGCAAACATTGTGAGAAAAGGTTACATGGTTTGTAGGAAAGAGTTAATAGAAATATTGTGAGACTTAAAAGTTATAGCGTAAATTAGAGTTTGTCTATTGTTTTTTGATTTGAATCTATAAGAACTGAATAGACTAAAAGTTTTATGTCCCTATTTAAAATTATCTGGATTTTATAACACAATATCGAAAATCGAAATAGACCGAGTGATTCATTCGTTAAAATTTTATAATTTTTGTTCAATAGATGGCGTAAAACGGGATCGTTAATTTCCATTTAAAACTACAGTCATGTTTACTCGAATATGTAAAATTATTCGAGTTCTTTAATATTGAAGCTTTTGCAATTTATCATTGAAACTAGGGAAACATTTGTATTTTAAATTCCTGCATTAAGCTTAGACGCATATACGGTAATGTATTTTGTAAAAAACATGAATCGTTAAATTAACATTATTGAGTTTAATTAACTTTTTAATTAATTAATCGTGTCAGTACTTGGTCTTTGACTGTCGATATTATTCTTAGATATGTTTTTATCACAGTGACAAGTAAAATTATGTCAAATTAATTACAACTACATCTAAAAATCGTAGACAATTTGGTTGGCGATCGCTCGTTACGATTGCATTTTATTGATGAATGTTGTTTAATTAATTACTTCTAAATTTAAAAGGAAATGTATAACCAACCAGTATCTCAATAATTCACTTAAGTTTGTAATTTAGATTTTGAGTTATACTGGCAGGTTAGAAAAGTAAAAAACTTTGAAGGAAAAAAAACAAGGAATGTGAACGAAACAATCAGATGAACGTGGAAAATGCTTACATCATTACCCTTATTTAAATTGCATTAAAACGTATGAGAATGAAGTTAGCAAGAATCAGTTTAATTATCCGTTGATGTGTTTTAAATTGTTGATATTTTTTTTTTATATAATGCACCGTACTTATTTTTTACTGACTTAACGCATGCCGCTCGATTTGTTGAATTGGTTTTTGTGCAATGATATACAATTCAGTTTTTATAATTTGTACAATATTTTAGGTTAAGAATGAAACATGTAATAATTATGTATTTCCAAACAATTATAAGTTTTACAAACTATTTGTGATTGAAATTAAATTTTTAAATTAAAACTGCTTGACCCCATATTTATGTATGGAACGTGGTTGGAATTCAGAATTGATCATTTAAATACACATTTTGAACACATTGGTGATCTTTTTAAAAAAAATATATGATATTGTTTTCTACCGATAGTAGTGGAATTGCACGTTAATGCGCTAAATTAATCTAATAATGTTAGGCAACCAGCGATTCGTTTGCTTTTACCTTTTACTAAAAAAAAAAAATCATAATTTAATCAAGTTAAGTAGCAATATAGACTTTAACTTATAGTGCTCAGTCCGGGTATAATATAAATAGAAGAGAAGCTGTTTGAAATTCAAATAAGTGTAACGGGCAGTCGTGCGTAGCTCGCACTGCGGTCAGTTTTTTTGTAAATTACAAAGAACATCTTTTGAGCAAACATTTTGCGAGAGTATTTTCTTGGACTTAACCGTCCATGTAGAAACAAGTTTTGCGGAAACAATGATGCAGTTATAAACAGTAGACTTGACACGATGAAAGTGAAAAGATATTGCGATTAACAATTTGACATTTGCCGAAAATAATTACCTTAAATTTCTAAGCATAGACTCTTTTATTAGAGCTTTGTTCAATCCGCAATCAAATTTGTATTAATGCACATACGCACGACTGTAGTGGGTTCATACATTAGCTTTTACCGGAGACTTCATCTGCGCGGAATTAAAAAAAAACTAAGTAGAAGGTCTACACGCTTTACCAGGCAGTAATTAAAAAAAAATTAAAAAATTAGAATTTTCATCCCGGCCCGTTTAGTGGTTTTAGAGTTACCTGTTAAGAAACGTTTATCCATACATCCAATTAAACTCTAACATTTATAATATTAGTAATATTAATAGAGTAATCAAAGCTAGTGTAATACATACGAGAATAAGACGGCTTGTTCTGTTAGCCTTATTACGATTTCATTGAAAGGATAGTCTGTACTAGATTACTAGAAAGATTAAAACTAAACGAAACTAAAGTAACAAGTAGAGTCCTTTTTAAAAGATTTTTTCACTTGGTAATACGAATATTTAATTAAAATATTAAAAATTTGCATGTTTTTTATAAAATTTGTACATTGTAATTTATTGCATCTTTTCTTGCGCCATACAAAGGATGAAAGGACGCGGACGTGTGTGTTGCAATTTAGATGGGGAAGTGCGATAGAATGTTTAATTGTGCCTGACGGGGG
>JAODUI010000001.1:1792863-1808566 GCA_027563995.1 Papilio gigon | reverse complement strand
GGGGCGCGGGGGCGGGGCGCGGGGGAGGGGAGGGACCCGCTGTGGGTCACCGACGATAATTATATTAATAACGAAATTTGTATCGGCAATGTAATGTCAGTTATCAATACGAAGCACGATTTTAACGTATGTTTCATTCAGGTATACTCGTAAACCAAAAAAAAACGGGATGATCTGTAAGCGTACTTCTCTCCAAGGTCAGGAATCTGCTCCTCTAGTGTTGCGGATGCCCATGAACGTCGATGTTCACTTCGGTGTTTAACCCAAATCATTTAGTGCGGTCCCTAGTTCAAACTCTTTCTTTTCATTTTCGAGTTTTTTTTATATTGTTTGATGAAAACAATAGAATGACCTTTATTTACTTAATCATACTCGTTTCTTTGCTGCAGTGATTCATAACATTATCGGACTCGAAGACATGGGTGTATCAGAGGCAGGTTGTTCTACCAGCTCGGAGCTGTCCATCATCGAGGCGGAGAGGCCGGCGTCGGGCAGCGGCGAGGACGAGGACATGCCGCGGAGGAAGCAACGCCGCTACAGAACAACATTCACCAGCTACCAACTAGATGAGCTGGAGAAGGCTTTCGGAAGAACGCATTATCCAGATGTATTCTCGAGGTAGGTTACCGTGTTTCACACGCAGATGATGCAAAACTTTCCCAAGCAAGTCTAGACAGGACAGTGCTGTTTTAACAGTAATTGTGATTCAAACAATATTAGAGTTGTACTGTTCTATATCGGATCTCAATAGACGTGTCATTAAAATATAGACAAATAAATACTATTCTGTTTGTTACAGAGAAGAGCTTGCTTTGAAAATAGGACTAACTGAAGCTAGAATTCAGGTAAGAATGTTTTTTTTTTTTTTCTAAAAATAACCAATGGATATCATAAAGAAATCTTTTAATATCGTTTACGTAACTCAAATGAATCCGATGTGAAACTCATTTTGCGTTTACGCAACGTCCTTTACGATTCCCGTATGCGGCGTGATTACGTACGAAATCTTGTCCACTCGATTCCGATACTCGGAGTATAATAAGCGATAAAATGTTATAGCACAAAAAAGCTGAACGGCTCGCGAAATAACGAAGTCGGACGTGAACATCGGACGTGAGCGAATTCGCGGACGTCTGTAAATGGCTTAATCAATGTACATAATTAAATTGTTCATGTCGTAAAAATAATTACGAAAAACGACATTTTTGTCTTTGTCTTTTTTTAATCGTTACAGCAAATGTAACTGGCCAGCTACAAATTGATGTTTAACTTCGTTTTTTTTAAAGTCATTAAATCGATTTGATGTTTAGTAAATAATATAAAATTGTGTTTATTGCAGTTTAAATAACAGATGTTTATATTAGGAAATGATTTAAGTTATTAATAATATGCAAACAAAAAATTTTAAATGACAAAAAAATAATTGTATAAACGTTAATCATCGTAATTGTATGTTGACGAAAATATTCCAAAATAGCCATCGTCGATATTTATTCCTAAAAAGTAAGTTTAAATTGGTACAATTGTTGCCATTCGCGGTGTTCCACCTTAAAAGTTACAGTCGTTTGAACGTTTCGTACGCATTGAGACGATACCGCAATAAAAATAATATTAATAATAATTTATTTTAGATCATAAAAATCCATAGAATTATTAGTATAGGCTTAAAAATACTGTTAGTATTAAACTACTAATAAAACGGCTTAACTCACGTGTAGATCGGTGTAGGTGAAACTAGTCGGTACTGACACCGAGTTACACGTGAGTTAAGCCGTTTTTATTAGTAGTTAAGTGAAATGTCTCACGAAAGTTTTAATAGTTTAACTGTTAGTATTAGTTAATAAGCAATAGGTTAAAAGTTTTAATTGTATCTTACTAATGGTCACAGTATGAACACGACTAATTGTAAATTAAGTCCCTGGCCATTGACCAACTCACTGCTTAATTGATAATTTGTTAGATACTGAGTAGTTTGTCTCGTTGCAAGGAACAAGGCATTTTTTTGTACTTCGAAAACACCGCGAAATGTCCTGATTGTACCGTCAACTGAAACGAGTACGTTAACCGATTATTTCAATGTTAAAGTACACTTTAACCACATGTACAATTATTCCATACGTAATTATAAATAAACAGGCCCAATAACGATCAATTACAACGTAATAAAGCCCCTCGCTTGCGGACACTACACGGGATTTAAAACACTCGACATTTCTGTCACGTCGCGGCCAGCGCTCGCCGCAATGTCCTCCAGCCATTAAATCGGCAACGTTAAGGTGCATTTCCATTAACAAAAACATTATATTCCATTTAAATAATTATGTACGCTTCGTAAATAAAATTTTATTTAAAATAACATACTGTAAGGCCACGTATTATTTCGTTTACGATCAACTTTTTACGACATAAGAAATAACAAAATGTTATTTAAACGATCATGGGGTTATTTGTGGCCATTTTTTTTTATCAATAAACGCCGTTTTATTTTTTATTTACTATGTTTGCATAATACTATAGTTATGTTTAATAATAGTACGAAATAGAATTGATTTGTATATTGAAAATGTGAATGAAAGGGAATTGACTGAACTTTTAATTGAATTAAATCAAATTCATTTTGTTATGTTGATACTCTATGTTTTAATAGTAATTGACTAGCGGCTTAGGTCACTTGTTTTAAGCAATATTCCTTTATTTGTACCATTATCATCATCATCAGCCAAAGGTTCGCAGCTGAACGTAGACCTCCGCCATCGGTTGCCACGACGATGCTATATGATTTAATACGAATGAGAATTTGCAATTATAAATGACGACTGACGTGCGGAAGAGCGGAAGCTGTCTATGAGCGGTGCTGTGCGGTCCGCGGGCCGGCGTGTGCGGGTCTGTAGGTGCCGCCCGCGCGGCTCCCCCGCCGGCGGTGCAGTTGTACGCAACAATGATGATGATGATTTAAAGTAATAATTAATTATTTCTCGATGGTCTTTTATTTATTATGTTTAAAAAAATAAAATTGTTAAATAACAACTTTGTTGGTGTGAGTGTAAGTCCCGATTGAAATGTGAATACATTGATTTAACAACTTGACACTCACAACGTAACAATGTAATTAGTTAACAATTTGTATAATTTTATTACTCGTTAGTCGGCGCTAGAAGACACGACATCGTTAAATATTCTCCAGAATTAAGTTGTAACGTGGCGTCGTTAAAACATTACGACAGACATGATTCCTCATATTTTATATTACCAATAGTTGCAATTATTGTAACCAATTTGTTTAAAAATATTCAAAATATAAAATCTCATGTACGTAATACATTGAATCATTTTCTAAAGTCACAAAGGTCACTATCTATTCATAGAATATTTTCTTACCCTATTTGTCAAACTCAGTAGTATAATGGTTATATTCCCACAGTGATGACACACTACGAGACTCCCTCAGTGACCAACAACGCGACAGCGGGCGGAGCATTCTGTATCTCGTTTTCTATTAACAAATATTATTTTGTCAATAGGTGTGGTTCCAAAATCGTCGCGCGAAGTGGCGTAAGCAGGAGAAGGTGGGTCCTCACGCGCACCCGTACGGTGGATACCTAGCCAGCGCGCACGCACAGCCATTGCCCACATCTGCAACGCTGCCGCAGCCGCCGCACACAGCACACCCGCTAGCGCACCTGGGCTTCGGATTAAGGAAACCTTTTGATAGCGCACTCGCTTCTTTCAGGTGAGGTTAACAATTTCATACCTGGTAAAGTGTTCAAAATCAATGGATTCAAGTTTTGTTTATGTGTTCTAACCAACTTTTTATTAAACAGGTACGCAAGCAATCCACTGTTCGGTGCGCAGTACCTACCACCGCTGTCTCGTCCGCCACTGTTCGGCGCCCCGCTATACGCGGCCTCACCCGCTCACTTCCACTCGCTCTTCGCTAACCTAACCGCACCCGAACCGCGGCTCTCGCCCGAACACTCTCGTTTATCCCCGGAGGCAACCCGCTCTCCCGCGCCGTCCATTTCCCCTCCGATATCGCCGGGAAGTGAAACACTGCCACCACAGGCGGCAGTGGATGACGTGCGGAGTTCTAGTATCGCTGCACTAAGGCTCGCGGCGAGGGAACACGAGATAAGATTGGAGCTACTGAGGCAGAGAGCCGATCTGATTTGTTGAACAGCTGCCGTAATATCGTATTGATTGTGTAAAGGCTAGTGGCCCGATGACTATAGTAGTATTTCTTAGAATTAAACTGATGTAAGGCCGTGTTTGTACATTTAGAATTATGCAGTATTTTTGTTTTATATTTGTTATTAAGGAAATAGATGTTAATTAAACATTAAGTTCTGTTAAATATTTATGTTAGTGAATAACATGTGTATATTCCGTCCAATGTAGTTAAATATTAATTGATATAAATAAAATTTTATATTCTACGTTGTTTTATATTATCATCATCTTTGGTCACATTAACAACTGAAAATTTGTTGATTTTTATTCAGTAGAATAAAAGCCAGAATACAAAAAAGATCAAAGTCTAGTTTACATTACTTCAGTTCAACAACTAAATCCAGGTTTTTCACAAACGCGTGCCCGCATTCCGGTGGGAAGTGATAGCTGAGGGCACAATAGGTTTTAGTGCGGTGGAAGTCCCACATAACCACGTCTTTTTCTCCAAGAGTCGTGTGTATGCATAATGCATTTCCCACTTTAAGAAAAAAAAAGGTTTTTCACAAATCTAACCTCTCACTGGACCGCAATGTTAGTTAATACTTTCCATTTAAAATCCAGCGCTCGATTCAATTACTGGATTGGATCAATGTAAACTGGTCTAAAAAAAAATTACGTACTCGTAAGTCGTCAAAGAATTGACGTACAAATATTACAAAGTCATTATTTTATTGTCAATGCAAATGCATTTATATACCAAGCAATTCTATATACTTATAGTAATTAGGTAATTATCAATCGGCAACACCTTAAGGTTGTGTATATCATTAAAATGTGTAGAGGCAATCTTGGGTCATTAAGGGTCGCGCTGGAGGCAGGTGAGCTCTGTGATGTATAACTGCATCACGTATGAAATACCTGACCTGACCTCGGATGAGATACCTCATTGGTGAAGATTTGATACTGTTAAGAACAGTGAAACATTGGTTTAACCTTCGATTACAATACTAAGTAATATTCTCTATATTTCATGTAGATTTGTTTTTAATTCTAATAAGTATGCTAGGCATATATGTTGTCTGTACGTGATAATTGCTTTGATGGGATTGTCCGTGCGTAGAAAAGTGCTCGGGGTTTCAGTGCGATCTTTGGAGATCTTGGAACACTTATCAATAGCAGTCGAGGGTGGCCACCGGGGGGGTTTTAGTAGGTTAAACTCTACGCAACCCTGTCTTCTTAACCGAAGGCAGGGTATCTTTCGAACACTTCCCTCCCGTCGACATAAAAAGATGATCACTTCTAAAAAATAATATTCTGTTACTTGTTGCATTATTCAATTGACTTACTGGCTGCCCAACTGGACTCCGTCCGCGCGATTAAAAAAATAAACCCCTTTTCTGTGTTCTTTTTTTAAATCCACTTGTTTGTGTTCTTCCAGATTATGTTCTAAATTATGTTCAGCTGTTTTGGAGCTATGTTACAAAATCCATCCATCTAAATTTTCGCAATTATGATATTAGTAAAATGTAATGTTTAATTCCGTACTATTGTATTTAACTAAAGCAATATTCGTTATTAAATTTTTACAAACCTCGTATTTCTCTCGATCTCGGTAAAAATTATTTTTTTAATAAACATTAAATTTTTATTAGTATTTATTTGACAAACAATTACACGCGTCCTTTGTGACAATAATGGCGGGTATCGTAAGATTTTATGAACTACACTGACTGGACAATGGTAAGGGATGGACTGATGCCTTATCGATACTTCTTTATTTTAAATCCAACTAAGTTGGTAACCAGACGTTGATCTTTAAACATACTTGTGAATGTGTTTTGAAACTTCGATTATTATGCGTATATCAAATGCTTGAAACAACATAACGGCGCCCAAGTTTCCCTCCAAGTACAATGTCGGGGATTTCAAGAGTTTGATGTAAACGTACTTACTAAAGTAGTCCTTATTATCTTCGCCCAAATCTCTAATTAATTACAATTAGGATAGAGGGTACCTTGTTTTCACATTTATTGTAAGACTTAGAGACGTTCAAGAGCTTACCTCTTTCTGCAGGGCCGGCAATGCATCTGTGGTTCTTCTGTAATTGCAGATGATGGCGCCGATGATCACCTTTTATAAAAAGTAATTTATCGATAAATTATCGCATCACTATATCAACATGTTACTTCACTTTAATGGCGCGTATCCTGTCGCAGGCGCAGGTCGCGGCGGCGCGCTCTCCGCCTAACTCCTACACCGACCTTTAGTTAGAGCATTTTATTGCGCTCGTAAATTACGAACATGAATAAAGACGTTCGGTGAGCGCGCCGTGACGTTCGGACAGTTTCATTTTAATAATTTTAATATACGCCATTTTAGTGGCCCAGTGTTATTATAGGTTTAGCGCTGAATCAATTTGCTATAACATTCGCGGTGTATCATTGTTATGGAAAATAGGCACGGTTAATTCTGAATTATCAGCCGCCGGTATAGACTTGTACACTCGTAATTTTGCAAGCGAGTGTACCCTAGTCGCGGACATTAATTCCTTACCCGTTTCGATTGAATATTTAACACATTACAATTACATGGTAAACTTGTCATAGCAACATATACTAAATTATAGCTTCATTATTGATAATTCATTGTTATATTGAGAATGAATTTGGATGGATTCCAAAGTAAGGGAAGACCAAAAAAGGTGTGGATGGATTATGTGAAAGAGGATATACATAACACGACTGATAGAGATGTATGTAAGAATACATACTGTGCCGAAAACACGTAATGCAAAAGGGTAAGTTGATGAACACGATTTTGACAGTTTGTTGTTCGATTCTCGAATGTAAGCGGGTAGTGAAATTAATTCCTTGAGTACGCTAAAATATCCCCCACGAACGTGCGAGGACATTAACAAACAAATAATGTGCATGCAATTAAATTACAATTAAATAACAATTACCGGTGACTGTTTTTTTACACAACAGTTTTTTCTAAGAACGGAAAATCAACTGCATTACGATATAAACTCGTCAAATTAAACCTTTTGCGTTTTAACATAATATTACTGGCCGTAATTTTACTTTGTTCCGCGAAGTGACGCCGCGGCAAGTAGATTAAAAAGTGTCATGAGTTAATTTTAAAGGAACGCGAACTTACATTATGACTGTACTTCTTTAGGTCTTCAAAGATACTTTGTACAAATAACATAGAAGTGATGGAATAATTTGGCTACAGAGTTCATCATCATCATTTCGTGTCCGCCACTGGACATGTCTTCCAATTATATTGATCGGAAAACATATTCAAACGAGTGGCTGAAATAATTACAAAAGACATCTCAATTAATTTAAAAATAATTACCGATCATCAAAATAACATACCATTCATCCATGAAACACCATTTACAAATACTACATCATCATCATCAGCTTACTATACGTCCACTGAAGGCTTGGAGCTTACGCTTTACTACGAGTCACTAGACCATAGTCAACCATGCTGAATATCTTTGAATTTCTTCTCACATATGGTCAGGATGCAGCACGTTACTATCCTTCACCGTAAGAGCGTCGTATATATATAAAATTAAAAAATCGAAACAAATAGGTACTGGCCGGGGGTCGAACCTGGACATATTAAGTACGGCCAGGTCCGGTCAATCGTTTAACAACTACGCCATCGACGCTCCACAAATATTATCATAAAAGTCGTTGTGACAATAAATATTAAGAACTATTATAAAACTCTGTTAATTTTATTGTTGGCATAAATTCCGGACGCTCCGGAGGCGCGACGTCGTTGGATTGTTATACCATAGAATACATCGCGTAACATAAATATGTAAGACATGCTTTGATCTTTAAGAGACAGGACTCGTTAAGGAAACATTGTCCTTTGACAAATAAAACCAATTACAACTTGCTTGTGTGTTTTTTGAGTTTGTATTAGTTTAAAAACACGTTTCAATTTTATATGTCGGACGTATTATATGTAATTTTTTCTATTACATTAATCCCTGCAAAAGTAACTAATTTATTTAATTTAAATTTTACCTAGTCCATTTGTCTACGGTCATACAAGTGTGTTTTTTTTGAATTTGTATGCGTTTAAAATGACGTTTCAACTGTACAAAGTGTCAGGTTGATATACAGATTTGTTGCTAATATTTTTATCGCTTCTTTTACGAATAGTAGCAGAATTTATTTAATACAAATATAGTTCTCGCTTAGTCCATTTCTGTCCAGTCAAAGGACATATCGAGACATTTAAATCATACTGTATACGTCGCTCTAACGGTATGCGACGTTCTTTGATTGATTATACAGCTTTAGTGTTGTAGATATTAAATTTGTATTGATTTATCATTCAATTTAAATTAATTTTAATAATGTCACGCATATGAAATGTATAGATAGTAAAGGGGAAGTGGGGGACACGAACATCTAAAGGCAAACTAAAAAAAACAACGGAATCCGATCACAAAGCTTCAAATTATTTATATTAGAACCATTTCGGCATCACCCTGCATTCGTGTTTCCCCTACAGGGAGATATTAAAAAAACACATTTATATCCATATATAAAAAAATACGTCATCGTAATTATATTTAAATAATACTTCAGTTTATAGTTAAAATAACACTTCAGAAATTATTAAAAAAATGACATATATCACACATATTAAAAATTAGCAATACAATGCGGCGTGTGTATTATGGTAACGGTTATACTCGCACGACACACGACGCAATGTAATAAAAATAATCGATTTTATAATTCTATTTGATATTAATTCGTTGAATCTCATTACAGAGGAGACCGATAGTTTTTCACACTTTGGCCGTTTGATGGCCTTATGGAGAGCGTCGCGCGGCGGGGGCCCGGCCGGAACTCGATGGGAAAAAGCTGCCCGTTCCACACATAATATTAACACTACAATGTTGTCTTATTAACCTTATAAGTTTTTCAATGTTTGAACTTTACGCGATAACGTTCTTAACAAGGCTACAAATGAACAAGGCTTGCTCAACAATGACAATTCGACGTTTCAAATATTTTGCAAAAATATGAACGTGAGAGAAAATCGAACTGAATTGAAAAAGTTGAAAAACGCTTATGTTTCTTTGCATGAATTAACAGGCGGGCATTAGACTCAAACAATTAAGAAAATATTCTTATGAATATAGACAAATTCGTATGAGATATATCGATGTACTCTTCGTCCGATAGAGGCTTGCAAAAATCTCATAAAAAATGCTCGTTCACATTTTTAAACACAGATGGCGGACAACTGTCATCTTTAATCCACATCACAGTCTCAATTTTTTTTTCTAATGACGTCACAAGCCAACGCGTTATACGGAATAAAGCATCCAATTAACTTCAAAACTAATAACGTTAACTACAATATACTGTAAGCCAATTAATCGCTGTATTATTTACAACGCACGTACACATAAATGTTCTGTAGCGCCATACATCGATTAGTAGAACGAGCGAGCCGACTATTTGACGAGCGAATTAACATTTATAGAAAATTAATCGATTCTCTGTATATCGATTCGGACAACGCTATTCGTCGGACCGAGCTATAAATGTCTCGTTATCTCTAATGGTAACATACGGCCGGTGTGTGGGAAATAGAAACGATTAAATAATACCAAAAATTCCTGTTTATTTTTTTACTAATTTCTCTTTAGATGACGTTGCGCGATGCTCATATAAATACGGTCTTCTATTATTTAAACGAAAAATATTGGTATTAATACATTTTATTTATAGTTTGTTATTAAAACAAATAAGTGGTTTTATTATGATTTTGCTTACCTTAGTAAGTATTGTTTAGTGTATAAAAAAATATTTAATATATTTTAATTGACTTCTCGTAAATTTATATAAGCTTTTGTTTTCACGTAACCAATGAAAGTATGACACATGTTTTCTTTGAATGTAGGCTTTATAAATGGCTGTTGAAGGGCAGAGTAGGGCCGTAATTAATTAAAATACATGCGCCTTGTTTATAGCCTCCGCTTTAATGAACAACGCCGTATAAAGTTAATTTTTTAAGAGTAATATTCTTCAACACACTCGAGCGGGGAGTTTTCTTGATTGAGCAATTAACGTTCACCAGCTTAACACGTGACTGCTTTATGTATGTACATGGTCCAAAAGAAAAATAACGAAAACCAAAAGGTTTTCGTTATTTTTAACTATGTATGTAAACTTTGTCTAAATATTGCTGCACGTCTATATTAATATATGTTTACTAAATAATAAATATACAACTAAAATAAATTATTAGAAAAATTTGGTATTTTTAAACTGATACGATTTAGTAGTCTTCTAGAAGCGAGCGTACCTCTAACTCATAGAGCGACAACGGGTGTCCTCCCCTCGTGTTGTCCCTTTTTATTCAAGGTCCTTATCCTCGTTTCATCCCTATTCATATTAGAAATATATTTCAATAATTTCCAGTTTTATTTTTTAAAAAAGCACTCTCAATGAAATATTTACATTACTCACACATCGACAGTATTGGCCAGATATACAGTTTGTAGATCCGGCCACCCGGCCGCGCGGCGCTCGCGTCAACATAAATCAAATTTTAATAAGCACTAAAACGAAATTATTAATAACATTCAGTGTTATTGTTAATTATTAAAATCACTATTGATTTATAACACAATGAACATTATGTTTCGTGTTCATCCAAGATTGTTTTAATGTGTTCTCAATTGTATTTGTGTTTAAAAAAAACAACGTGAAAATTGACATATATGTATCATATTACTATGTCTGTTATCAATTATGTCACTTGACTTTTTTATCTTTCTATATTTAAATTTTCCTTTACATTTTAACCAATACTACCAGATACAAAAATATATAAAAGCCATAAAATAAACAGCGCTATAAAAGTTACGGGCAAAATGAAACTTGTACCTTTTTATTCTCGATTCAATTTCGTTGTTTGATAATAAATTAAACATCAACAAGGAAAAAAAGATTAGCCATAATCAAGCGGGGCTAAAAACGAATCATCTTTTTACGGTCAAAGCTTCGAAGCGAACTCTGTCGGTCGAATTAGGACTAATTTATGTTGATTACATCCATAATAGAAAACTATCGATGCAACATTCGAACGGTTTATAAAATATCGATATCCAAACATCGATGTATCGATGTATCGTTGAGCCGTGCGACCAGTTTTTTGTTTATGTTTGTCCTATACGTTTTGTTATCAAACCGCTTGATAGTCATTAATCGAGTAACACTTTAAATTCGCTTAAAGCACGCAAATAATGATTTAATTCGAAACACTCTGGAAACTCGATAAAAGGTTAAAAGAAACAACGAAAACTCAAGCAAATAATACTGGCTGATAACGTTAGCGCGAATATTTTAAAAGATGTTAACTTTTACATTTGAATTCTACTAAAGTAACTCTTAAGGACATGTTAATAAAGTTGAATATTGTATGGCGCGTGTGATTCGTGTCGGACCTCATCGTTTTTTGAGAAGGACTCGGTTCAGTATTGCTTTCCATTAGCCGGCACGCGCCGAAGTCGACTAACAAATGACATTTAAAAGGAACACGATTACAGTTTATTTGAAATTGGAATGTCTCGGCGGAGAATATAAATGGCGTCTAGACTTTGGTACGATAACGTGAGGTTTACATATTTTAACTCAGGTTTAGTTTTTATTGATATTTCATTTGCATTTACACCAAGTATCAAATATAGACAGAATACTGTAACAATCGTTAGACATAAGCCTCATTACAGATGTCAGAATTTATTACGAATTTTGGTTAAGTTTTTTTTTTTGCAAAATATTAGTCGATTTTTGTCAATTTACATTTATTTCTTGTAACCATTCCTGATAAGCCTGAAAATGCTTATGTTGGAATGGTTCACGACAATAGTCGAATGGTGGGATTCGAACCCACGATCGCTAGATCGGTAATCCGTACCCTTAACCATTAGGCTAAAACGCTGTTAGCATATTTAAATTCTACTAACTACGTTCTATTGCCAAAAATATTAAAATGATTATGATACCTCTAGTCCGCAGTCAGATATCTAGAATTCAAATAAACCTATGTTTTGTTTTATTTAACGCTTACAAAAGTAAAGGTTACACGGATTACAATATGGTTAAACAATAATCATTTCTAAAAAAAATCATAGACCGCAAGCTGTAGACTTAAAAAGAAATAACCAGACAACGAAGCAAAGCAAACATCAAGTGAGTTGTGGAAATGATTGCGGTGAGGGCGCGGAAGTCGCGTGCGACGGCAACCGACACCAATTACTATAAAGATATCCAGTGAACTTAGAATTGTAAAGAAGTGACACGGACACATTTTTATAGAACACGGAGACCATTAGAATCAATGTGAACGGCTTCAGCGGTAGAGGGAGACATGGCATGACTGGATTATTCGTATAAAGAGAGTGAATTCAGTTGTAGAGCTGTATGGATGAGTAGTACATACTATGTAGTTACGTAGAGAAAAGTGCTGGTGATGATCAGATATTGCTAAAATAACGAAATGATTGCTGTAGGCGTTTCTATGAAGGGAACACATTTCTGGCTATGTAGGCAGAGGGTAGACGTAAAGAAAAAAAAGACGTATACCTTGCCTAAGATTTTGAACATTTTAGTAATATGTGGATTGTTATAATTTATAATTAAATATCCTATTAATTAAATTAAATTTAATAATTTTATTAGTGCAATACTTTTAAATATTATTGTGCATGTTACAACATTGAATAGATCGAAACAAATCAAACCGCAATCTGATATTCCGTGTACCGATCCGAGACGATTACTGACCAGATGGCAACATTAAGAAAGTATTTGTCGTTAATATCTAAATGCTGGAATAGATATTGCATTTCCTCTATTTATATAACAATGGCAATTATTAGCTCGCGGTCGGTGAACTTGGCAAAAAGTTTTGTTAAACATTTCAATATTAAAGTTGAAAAAAAAATTGTGAAAGAGTTGATGGATCTTTCGTAAACTAAATTTACCAATAGACAATTCGCTTACTTACAAATCTGTGTGGTTTTCGATTGTTTCTTCTGAAAATTTAACATCATACAAATGTATATCACAATTAAAACTCCAATAGCCTAATGATTAAACGGATTAGCGATCTAGAGGTCGTTAATTCGAATCCACTTAACTATTATCGTGAACCATAACGTAATAATAATAAAAATAAATAATAGTATATTAATATAATATAAATATTGGTACATTTTTGTTCAATTAAATTTTTATTTCAATAACATTAGCTAGTGTGGCTATTGGAGACCAAAGTTGAACACAACACAGAGACTGCCATGTTGTTAACATACTAGAAAGAATATTGAACTTTATTATAAGGGACAAAGAATTATTGTTGCTTGAATGCATGGGAATATTATAAGGTAACATTGTTGGCGGGTGTGCGCAGGGCGGGCGTCGAGGGCGGCCTGAGTAATTACAAAATTGAATATGCCGCCTCGACCTTCTTGTTGCGCAAATCATGTTCACTCATTAGTAAGACTTTGGTAATTGTATGCGCAGAAGTATTTATTTCAATTCTGAATTAATTTATTACTGACATACCTCTACGTGATGAGATTCGGAACAGACAAATGATGAAGATTTTTTCTAATCAATGGAATTATTATTGCACTTAAATACACATTTTCATACATTTGTTTAAACAAGCGGATAATATTAGACTTTGGTAACACACAACACATTGGTACATAGCGGGCATTGAACCTGGATTCGTAGATTACGTTCCGGTTGCATTAAGCTCTTAACAACTGAGCTTCCTATGTTATTTACGTATATTACAGCACATTAATTGAAACATAGTATTTTTGTCTTACGAAATCTTAAACCAATTAAAATATCTGTAAGATTTTTTTAAACGACTGTACATTTTGATGTAAATTAAATCAGTAGGCGTGTACACGCCGACTGAGTCCGTGTATCGGCAGCTACTGACTACGGCGTATAGTTTGTACCAATACATTACTTACCGAATCTAACGCGGGACACTCATGTAACTATATACAATAATTCCCCTTAAAGAAGGTCAGAAAACACAAAAAAATCGCATCAATCCTGTTTCAAGAAAATAGCAAATAAAAATGTATAATCGAATATTCAGAATGTATGAAGCATATTTTATTATCATTTCCATAGTAAAATTCGAGATAAAGTTTAAGTAATTATGTTCGTCTATGTGTAGGTGTAAGGCAGAAGGCAGGCGCCGTCGGCTCCAGAGACAAAGAGGCGCGCTGATTGCGGCGCGGTGACTTGCAAACAGACACGCACCGTGAAATGCGACGGGAGGAGCACCGACGGTTCCGTATTACAAGCTCAAATCTAACTAGAAGCCATAAAAAAAATCCAAGCATTGTATACACTAATTTGGTTTTAATTTTCTATTTAAAGAAATCAATTGCAACCTTCTGAAACTATCCATCAACATTCTTAATAATTAGAAGTATTTTAGATGTATTGTCAGTTTTTAAATTCTGTTTCTACTAAGCAAATAGACGCGCGACTACCCAGTCGAAGTTTCGTTAGCAACGTACCTAGGAACTACATTGTTTATGGAAGTAAAATTGTTTGCCATATTGTGGGGGTCATTATGTTAGTGGAATTGAGATCTTAGAAAAGGAGTCATAACCGTGTTGAGGACGAAGAATATTTACTGATGTAAATTAGTTTATAATCAACCTGCTCTTTTCTCTACGTAGAGTCGCCACAGTATAAGCTACTCTTCCATACATCTCTGTCAGCCATAATATTTGATTTCACAACCTTCTTACGCATATCCTCTTTCACACAATCCATCCATTCTTCGGTTGTCCTCTATCTTTATAGCCATCCACATTCAAACTTCTTGTTTATGTGCTTATCATCTCTTTACATAACATGTCCATACCACGCTAACCTTTTGCTTCTCAATTTTTCTGTTCCCGGCGTTACTATCTAACTTCCCCTAATGTACGTACTTTTTTATGTTATACTGCCTTAACAGTGTTATATTATAAATATGTTATATAAATATTTTCCATATATGTATACGCCTATCTCTAAAACCATTATTAGAGTCGGCATATCGGTTACAAAGTGCGGGCTACTTATTTATTGATTAAATGGATACAAGCCGCAGTCTGTGAGCAAACAGCGCTGGTGTCGGCAAAAAGTCGGTCCTCTTTGTGCCCGGCAATTGTCTCACTAAATATATTTGATGACATTGCGCATTCTGTTGGAACGTCGCTCCGAGGTACACGCCTGTTTCGGTATCCACCTACATGTATACAGCTACTGATTTATTTTTAATTATGAATTGTTCCATATACGCTACTTATAAAACGGCTTAACTCACGTGTAACTCGGTGTCAGTACCGACTAGTTTCGACCGTACCGTTCCCACTCGCCCTGAAGATGAGCCCCCGATGGGCTCGAAACTAGTCGGTACTGACACCGAGTTACACGTGAGTTAAGCC
>JAODUI010000001.1:1780818-1792763 GCA_027563995.1 Papilio gigon | reverse complement strand
CACCGAGTTACACGTGAGTTAAGCCGTTTTATAAGTAGTGTAGTGAAATGACTCACGAAAGTTTTAATAGTTTAATTGTTCCATATAATATTTCCATCTGGGAAATAGGACACAAAGTTATTTTTAATTGTTTTAAATTCGTTCAGATTATTTTTTTTTCTTTTAATATTCTTAATTTGTTTTCGTTATCGAATTTCCGGGAGTATTGTTTTAATTTTTTTAATTATTCTACTGTTTTTAAATAATTCAAATAAACGTATTCTTCTGTTTGTTATGTACTGGTTAAAAGGGGATCTTATATGACTAAAATTGTGTCTTAATTATCTTTAAGGTTACCACAAACTCTATGATATTACACAGTGTAGGTGTCAATGTACGACAAAGATTTACTAAAGTCTGAAACATAATAGACTGTTTGCTATCCATTAAGAAAAATTGATTTGAATGTCGGTTGATCATTATAAAAATAGTGTTCCAAGTTCAAACATTACCTCATCTGTAGTTGAAATGGTGAACTATAAATCGGTAGAATTTTCTTTACCCTCTACCCTTTTAGTCTGTTGTAATGAGCGTATTACCATTCAAATAGAATGAGTTTCGGTCCGGCGGTATAATGAAGTCCGGCGCCCCGCTGCTACGGAGGCTTTGTGGCCGCCGGCGTCAAAGCCGCTGCTAGGTACAGTGGCTTTCATTGACTGTATTATATGTTTAAAATGATAGTCATATAAACATATATATTGGGAGCATCAAATTGAGGCGAAAGGGACTCTAAATTTACCACACACGTGCGTTGCGCGAACCATAGGTGCGTTTCCGGTCGGCAGCATGTTAGAGAGATAAAAGATTGTAATACCTCGAATGATGTTGATTGTACACAGGCTATTGCTTTACAAATATTGGTTGTGATGATTAAATGTGCCGCGTTTCGATTGATTTGATAATTAGTTAGGGAAAGTCACTTAGCGCCATCACTGCTAGGTATATAAGTTAGTTAAAACGAAGAGGGGCGGCGGTTTATGTAACATTTGTTGTTTGTTGGTCGTTTTATTATACTTATTAGAGTACTATAAACTTTGATTTGAACATATAAAAATGTAGTATGATTGAAAAATGTTTAAAATTCTCTATAATTGTTAAAATTATTAAAAATGAAAGATATGATTTAGTTTAAGCGGCAATAAGTGACAATAACGTATTGGTCAAGGGAACGGATTTCCGACCACGCGGTGGAGAATTCGAATCTCACCATTCGACTATTGTCGTGGACCTACCACAAGTCTAGAGCTTAATTGGAGTGATAAAAGAAATCTTAGTAAATTAATAAAAAACTGCTAATATTAAAAAAAATATATATTTGTAAATCTCTACGTACAGTTTATTTTTCTTAAGAATTTTATCGATTATCTTTCATTTTAACGATTCAAAACATTTTAACCCCTAATTACTTTAAAGATTAGTTAATTTCCTATTTCTATATCCCTAAATAGAATATTAGAAATGAAGCAATAATAGAGAGGGCGCTATAAATTTGAAGGCAGCCTGAAGCGAATACGGATTGGCCTAACAAGTATTTATGACTAAGGAGACAGGCACAGAAACAAAATCAAGTGCATTTAACTTATTTAGGGTTGTCATTGTGTTACAAGAAATAATAAACAGTGTGAATAACTAAAAAAAAAACGAAAGAAGCAGGCAAAACTTAAAGCATTACCTTGAAATAATCATCAAACAAAAAAAAGATGTTGTAAAGTTTTTAATCGTTTTTAAAACGTTGTTTTCAATTCATGACACATTTAAATGATTAATTCTGTCGCTTTTAACAAATGTGATGCGTTTAACTCTAATGTATGAGAGTTTGATATAAACATTTGTTTATTCACGGAGCAAGTTATTTAAGGAAAATGTATTTTTTCTACAAATAAATACACGTTAATATATAATACACTTGTCCGGAATTTGGTTAACACGAATACAGCCTAGATAACAATAGACGTCGACTCGTAACGCCATCTGTTGGTAAGTTATGAAACTTCTAAATAATTATATTTAAGTTGTTATTTGTAATATATCCTTTGTATTAGAATGTTGAAACTAGTTATTGAAAATTTAAAAATCGTTAAGAACATTCGTAGTATATGGATCAATGTCACGTATTAAAAAATATTATGCGACATGAAATTAAAAAAAAATATACTTATTAATATTATATTAGAAATATCCTTATTTTGAGTACACACGTTTTTAAATCAGTTAATGGAGTTTTAGTTAAATTATAATTAAACATAAAAGTAAGACGTTTTTAATATGTATATGTTCAAAACAAGCTTATAGATATAACCTTTCTTCTGTTGTGTTATTACTGTGTTCATTCATATATAGTGCTAAGACGAAAGAGTCCTGGTTGCTATGATCCGGGTCTCGGGCATCGCGTAACAACCAGGCGAACATGTACTTTGTATTATTTATTTATAAATATTATTAATTATAACCAGGCAGCCCTGTTACGCAAATGGTAACAGCCCGCCAATATAATAAGGGTCGTAGTTATGCTATCTCAATTTATGCAGTTAAATTGTGATAAATAGATAATAAATAACAAATCGCGTTTCCTGAACACAGCGAACTAATAGTGCTGTCTACATCTTATAATGTCAAATGATACTTTGTTGTTGTGTTACGAAGTTGGATTACATGAATTAAGAAGACTGTGATTGTGATATTAAACAATTGATTTGAAGTATTAACCCTTTAACTAACTTAAAGAAAAAAAAATATTTCAAGGAGATCGGATGTGTTACAGATTAGTTAAAAGTTGTTTCCCGTTGGTCCGATTGGCACGATGCCAAAATTCCCATTGAGCCGATTGATCGATAGGCCGATCGGCCCTATGGGAATCGGTCAAAATTATTTACTTGATTATTTTTGCTGTTATAAAATACTATGTGGTACCGTATCATAGTATCTTTATAAAGATGCAAATGGTCATGTGTTTGTAGGCTTTATTTCCAACTAAATAATTTTAATTTTATATGTAAACAAGAAGATTGCTTTTGCGAAGTTAAAGGAAAAAGTAAAACGGCGACAGTAATGGTGTATCGATAAGTGCAATTACAACTCATTAGAGTAGAACGATGGTATTGAAAAAAAATCTCCGGTAACAAGTAATTGACAAGTAAAAAGACGCGCGCGGCTCGGCGACGTGGTGTAGCGAGGTGAGCGCGCGAGGGGCGGTCCCTCCGCCTCTTTAGGCGTAGGGAGGGCCGGGCGCCGGAGGTGTGAGGGAGGAAAGAGGACCAGTCGCGTTCGCCACCGCGGAGCCAGCGCGCGTTCGCCGCTACAACGCGAACTGTCGCCGCGCACACGACTTCACGATTACAAGAACATCTGATCAGAACTGTTTGTGTTTAAGCCAGTGAATATAACATTTTTAATTTACAAAATTATCGTGTGTGACTTTTGTTCTGGACAAGAGAAAACTGTCGTGTAAAATAAAATAATTCTGCACACTTTTAAATCCTTCTATCGGTACAGTTTTTCGAATAAGTGTTCAAAGTTACTCAAACAGTATGTGTGTTATAAAGCAACCAGATGATTTTTAAAAATGTTACGTTTAAAAAAACAGACTTTTGAAATAACAAATTGTAGAGTATATAAAAATGGACTTGACGACGCGTCGCGGGGAAGACGGGGTTGGAGAGACGGTTGCATGCAACGGTACGGAGGTGTGCCGTGAGATAGTGAATGGTTCGCAAGGATGTGACGTGACAGGGGTGACGGTTGACACGGCGCCGCCGCAGAGAAAGACTAACTCCTTCAGTATACGGAATTTGGTCGGCGCCGATTCGGAACGGTGTGCCGACGGCAATGCAAATTCTAACGAAGGTAAGATTTTACACAAAATGAAATTCACATAATAAACACATTTATGAATATTATAATTAATAATTTAATTATCGTATTAACACATTAAGAATAGTTTTAAATAATAATTGCATTTAAATATTGTTTCCACGCCATTCAAAATAATTTTTTGCCGCTCAAAATGAACGAACGTTCAGTAACAAAAATAAAATATGCTTTGGTACAATTATAATTTAATTATAGCTTAAAATGACGTTTCCTTTAAGAGGATAATTTAGCATTAATTATAACTAGCATAAATCTTTTGATGTAGACAGACCGACCATCGGCACCATGTCGATGAGGTTCTTACATTACTTCCTACCTCGAACAGGCCCGTTATGGAATACTCTGTCCTCGGCGGTATTTCCAAACAGTTACCAATTAGGGTCCTTCAAGAGAGCGTACGTCTCCCTTATAGACCGGCATCGCACCTGTGATTCCTCTGGTATTGCTGAGGTCCATGGGCGTCGGAACAAATAATTTTAAACGATCCGCGGCTCGATTGCCCTCATTTGCTATAAAAAAAGACGCAATGAAACTTTTTAATCATCTCTTTTAAATTAGTGCATTAAATTGCTCGAAAGGTCTCGAGATGTTTTAACGCTTTGCACCATCATTAATCATTATCAGCGCACTCAGAAGTAATTGGAGGTTAACTTGGCATTTCATGTCGTTAAATGAACTTATGTATCCACTGCTGAGACATATTTTTGTCTCTGTTTCTTTCATAGGGAATGAGAAAGACAATATGCTCTTATAAAAGTCTTTAGCCGGTGGAAAAGGTCAACAAATCCGCAAGCAATGAATCGTAAGTTTGTTTTGCGGTTTACATTAACTTCAATTATTTTTTTTTAATGTGCACAAGCCATTGGTTTCCTCATTACAATAGCTGGCTACTTTTCATAGTTAATAAGAAAAATACAAGGTTTCTTTGTTTAATATAAAGCGTTATCTTTTTTTAATTCTGTTATGTATGATCTCAGCAACGATGGCACGGATTTGAATAATTCTTTTCATAGAAACAAGTTCTACATTTCACTACGTTTAAGGTTATATATTATGATGATATTAACGTTACTGAGTGAGTAAATATGAAAAGTAATGTGGGAATTTTAAATTAGTGAAACCGCACGGAAACAGCTTGTGTGAAATAATTTAGATAAGCAATTTAATATAACATGTGCATTAAAACATAATCACTTAATTTATTTATTACATACGTGTAGGAAAATCTCGAGAATGAGGAAACAATTAAAAACAGTAGTCGTTTATCATTAACTATTATCATAACAATCTCAAAGTGTTAGTATAACATTAAAACTAAGGTAATTTTATGTACTACATAATGTCTAACATAACATAACTAATGTACATTAAAATACAGTATTTTTAAAACAAAGTTACCATTAACAAAACAATACTCTTTTTTTGAAACATATAAAATATAATTCATTGTTACCTATAAAACAACTAGATGTCGCTACAAGTCTATTCGCGCGGAATTAAGCAAGAACTTAATTACTAGCAAATGTCTACTACTTTCTTTTTCAAAGGCCGGCAACTCATCTGTGGTTTCTCTGGTACTGCAGATGTCTAGGCGTCGATGATCAGCTCGCGATCCCGCCGCTTGTGTGCTCCTTCTCTTGTTAAGAAAAGTCATCCATTCATTTGAAATTTTGCATTTAATATTATTACAGTTTTAATTTCTAGAAGATAAATTTCTCAGTTGTATTCAAACCTTACTATTACCTTATACAAGTTTAAACTTTCTTGGTTTTTGTTTTGTTGGTAGGAAATGGGTCCAACGAATATCAGGAGCTCAAAGAGGCTAATCGTAGTATGAATTCCGTTTCTCACTAAAACCTACATTATGGCCGCTTTGCTTTTTATATCTTTCATATTCCAAATAGCCACGGCCTGCAGGCAGAGGTAGCGGGACGTTGTACGGCGGATAATGTCTGCTGCCTAATAAAGCGTGATAACCACGACCAATCTGACAAGAGTGAAGCGACCAAGATGTAGAAGAATTTTAAATGAATTGTTTTCAAGTTTTACGATTGCGTAGTATTCGCAGTTTTATTGCAATTTGTTTCTTGATAAAGAATTAAACGTATATTCTATACTTATTTTAATTTTATAAAATTAAAATGCATGTTTATTAATTCAATAATTGAAGAAGAAACATTGCGGTATCCAATTAAAATATTATTATATTTCCGGGACAAGAATTATTGTCAATAAAACGATTACATTTTTTTCGCAAACCACAAACGATATGTACGATTAAAAATTATCAATTTTACATATATTCTTATAATTGGCAATCATTTTTTTTTTAATTGGGGTCACGGCGTTTTCTTTTTTTTTTTAATTTACATTTTTAAACGAATACGATCATACAGACGGTAATGAATTTCTTGAATAAATTCACATTTACAATAAAAAAAAAACCTCTCGCATTCTTAATGTAAATGAGGTAGACGTAAATGGATGTTAACAATTTAATTTCCAAATACAGTCAGTTGTTTCTACATGTTATCATTTTTATTGAACAAACATGAGTATGGATCCTTCTCTTCATCATCATCATAATTATATCAGCCGCACGTCGCCCACTGCTGAGCGTAGGCCTCCCCCAAATATCGCAATGACGATCGGTCCTCGGCCGCCCTCATCCATCTCTCTCCTTTCTCTTATTTTGAACTTATTCTAAAGCTTAAAAAATCCATTGCAAAACCTTCAAAGCTTTAGTAAACTCACCGATGTACGGTCAGGTCCATTCACGGTATTCCACTTACAGAATGATTGCCTTATTTCGTTATATTAAATAAGCAATAAGGTAGCAGTGAGTTGCGCTTGCAAAGAATATTAGTACATAGCAAATAATCGTGTGTCGTATATAATGATTGACTTTTTTTAGGAGAGGCAGAATTAAAAGCTGCGTTATATTATTTATTGTTTACGAAACGTTCAAAGTACTGTTCTTTCCCAGGTGCAATACCGCGAAGGGCCTTGATTGTACATATCTGTTGGCATAATTTTTTTAGTTGAGAGACATTACGATTTGAAAGTGTTATGATTTGTTTAGATAATTTTACTTCGTAAAATCACTTGTTTAATAATAAATTCAAAATTATTGTTTTCCACTTTTCCTTGGCATTATGCCTTGCCGTGCCAGTTACCTTGTGACGTCACTCGCCCCTAACTAGGCGCTTCCGGGATTAAATTGGCCCGCCCTGCGGGACGGTTAAATGCGCGTCGGCAGCGCGAGCCCCGCGCAACCTTCAACACGAATCAACTTTCCGATTTAATTGTTAAAAGAGGTTAATATTAACGAAGTATTTATTCGTAACTTGACACACTCGAAACACTTTGCCTCGGTAAATATATTTTTGAACCGCCAACAGTGTATTGGTTAAGGGTGCGGCTTTCCGATCTCGCGGTCGAGGGTCGAACACTGCTCGTTGGACTATTCTCGTGAACCATATCCTAGCTCAAGCTTATTGGGTATGGTACAAGTATTATTAGTAGATTGAAAAAAACTTGCTAATATTTTTACTACAAAAAATTTTTAGTTTTTGTGTGTTTTTGTGAAGGAACAATTTACACATTTTTTTGTAGATGTTGAATTTAATAATTATTTTATCAAACCAATGACTGAATTTCCTGGATAGAATAAGTTTTTGCTATAAACATAACATTGACGGCTTATTTATTACTAACAAAACACGATAAGAAGGCGAAAAAATCACGAATTATGCAATTTCCTGATTGTGAACTATTTGTACAGAGCGTCGGTGGCGCAGTTGTTAAGAGCTTGACCGGGCCGGACTGTACTCGACATTGTACAGGCTTGATCCCCACCGTGTACCAATATGTTTTTCAATTTTCGAATTGCAGATGTACATTGTGATACAACCTGCACGTATCGGTGAAGAAATGCAAAGATATGTTTGAAGTCAACCAACACGCACTGGGCTAGCGTGGTTGACTATGGCCTTTTCATCCGTAATAATATAGTATGCTCTGAGCCCCTCGATGGGGACGTATAGTGAGCTGATGATGATGATGATGATAAATGATTTGTAGAAATAGTTTTTTTTTAATAACTTAGGGCTTGAAAAACTTTTTGCTAGCTCATATTATGCCGTAATATGACTTATGACCTAGAATATTAATACCTAATCTACATTATAAAGTTCATGCAATAGGCATTCATCATTAGCCTTTGTGTGCCCACTGCTGGGCATATTCCGAATGGTAAGTTTTTTTGGTTCTATTGTAATACATATAGGATACATAAGAAGATGGGATCAGTAAGCGAAGCACCAAAAGCCTAATGGTTAAGGGTATGGACTACCGATCTAGCGGTCTTTGGGTCGAATCCCGGCATTCAATTATTGTCGTGAACCATATTCTAACACAATCTTTTTTAAGCTTACTGAGAATGATAAGAAATATAAGTAAATCAACTAAAATCTATTAATATTTTATAATAAAACAAAAATAATTTACCTTTAATTCAACAAATAGCCAGTTAAACGCGATGTTAGTATATGCAGTTATGAGAGCTTATTTTACGTTTGTAAGATAATTTCCTTATATTTAAGTACTTATTAACAATATTTAATTTGTATAAATGACACTTTACAAAACAGACACGAACATATGATAATTGTATATATAAATGCAAGATAGAATTGAAACGTCGACTGTTTTTAATTAGACTAGTCAAATTCAAGATTGTATTCGTGTTCAGTGTCATGCTCGTAAATAAACAAAAAACCTCCTATAATAAAATGCATCCAGCGGTTGTTTAAAAAAGTTATAAATGCTAATAATAGTTAATACAATAGTGTTATCAGTGTCATCTAGACCAGGGCTAGCTTTCAGCATTGACTTGCAGACTCGCTCGTCGCTCCCCCTAGCGGCTTAATTACATTTCCGTTAAGTGCCTATCAGTTGTTCATATCGTTGTTTGTATATTAACTCGATCAAATATAGAGCGAGCTGTAAAAGGCTTGAAGCGAGGAAAAGGCGTTATAAAATCCTATAATGGAGTGCATCTGACCATTACGATTAACATATTGGAATATTAAATTGATTCGTCGTCAAAGAATACTAGACAAGTCTAGACATAGAAGCGTCATTAGTGTAGTGGTTAAGGTTATATCCTTATTGATGGCCTAGGTTAAAATCTATAGATTTCCGATCGCGTGGTCGACTGTTCGAACCCCGCAATTCGACTTTCGTATACTATATCATAATACAATCTTAATTTTGATTGCTACAAGAAATTTTGTAAATTACCAAAAATCTACTAACATTAAAAATAAACATATGCGTTTCTACTGACATTTTACAATGCGTGTTAATAAATTTGTGGCAGTGGTAACTTATTTTAATTATTTAAGCTGATTCAAACCCAAGACAACATTTAAAATGTTGACTACATCTAATATGCCAACGTAATCATTACCAATTGAAATTTGCAATAAGCGCCATCTATTGGAATTCTAAAGACATAAAATGTAACATTAAATTTACTTTTAAGTCTAAGTAATTATAATGCTTGATTTTTTAAACAATGTTACAAAACAAAAGAAAAAAAAAACAATCACGAGCGATTGTCTATGGTAAATATTTAATTAGTCTGTGGTCATTGCGCAACCTTTGGTTATCTATAAACGATCATTAATCACGCCATGTTGTACGGAGCGAAGTTACATTGAATTAATGAAGTGGCAATACGGAGGAAAGGATTAGAAATTTTACTAAAATACATAATGATATTGTTGACTCCATACAAAGAAATATTTCAATAAACCACAAAGAATGTTAACTTGATTAAAAATTAAGCTCAGTAGAGTAAGAGAAATATTATTATATTAACAAGAACTAACATTTTAATATTGGGAAGATCGGTTGAAGAAATACCAACATTTTATTAAACAACGACGTTGAGTTTCCTGTTTATAGCTCTCCCTAAACAACGGCGTGTCGCTCGCGGCGCTGTCTGCGCGAAGTTATTTCAAAAACTTAACTATATTCATGCGCTATTCAAGGCTTTAATCTAAGCTATTAATGTGAAAGCTATAAAAACTATTAAGTTAATTTTCACTAGCGCGATCACGGCTACTGTAAGAATACCCCACGACCAGTCGCGTGTCGTGCACAACGGAAATGGTTACTAAATATTTGTCGTAAAGCTATCAAATCTAATTGAGAACAACACAATAAATAAAATACAATCGTCTCGTTGCATACAACTTGTCTATGTTTGTTTTCGGAGATAATTAACGGACCGTTGCGACGGGTTTCTTTTGTTTTGACATATCCCTTCACAGTGCGTACACATGGAAAAAACAGGATATCCTACAGTTATAGCACCTTTTATTAACATCCAAGCGAATATGTTTCGTAAATTGATTGCATTTCGATTCAAAGTCGCTTGTGCAACATTGACAGATGGCCTCACGTTAAGGTCATACTTGCAGTAATGAATTTTATTATCATACTTTACATTCTGTTTGTTTAAAACGATAATTAAACATTAATACATCAAATTAGTACGGCAACGCTTGGCTTGTGTACACGTTATAGTTGGCGCAATAACGATATGAAATATGGCATTTCGTTTGACGGTAGCGGAGTTGGATTGTAACAAGTCTACGCTAAAGTATTAGGGACACTAAATGACTGCATTAGTTTACAGGTATCGTAAACATGTTTGTTACAACGACACATTTTACATTGTAAAGACAATTTATTAATAACATTAAGTACTATAAAAATCTTAAATTTTCAAATCAAATTTAACCTTTTTTTTCTGAGCAGTGTCTAGTTTTTTTTTTTTATTTCATATAGTTTTATTGTTTAGACGTTTGTAAATCAAACACCGATTATATCATAGTATATTAGTAGAGGTCTGAATGTTCAAGCAGTTTTATATGTTCAAGGAGTTTCGATATGTTGTCTTGTCAAAAGCCATATAATAAAAATGAAAATAGTCAAAGAAAAAGAACATGTTTTGTACTCCGATAGTCGCTCGTCTAATTGCACTCTTTTACAGTTTATAATATACGTTTTAAGTATACAGACCGTATAACTTACACTTAATTTATTTTTAAAAATAGAACATTTTCATTTCTCAGATTGTTTAATTTATTCATAATTGATACTACATTGTACTGGCCGTTTAAAAATTATCATAAACACTTTAAACTTTTTACGCGATTTATTAAAATGTAATAAGGAAAATCAACTTACTGGGAAAATGAATTAACAATATAACGAACTTGTTTAATTAAAGTCATTTACATGGATAAACAAGACCTTAATACTTGCCCTCTCCGAGCACTAGTTGACCTCTGTAATCAATGGCACTATACCGTAGAATTCCACTGCTGTCACCCCACATATCGCTGTCTCATTTCTATTAAACAGAATGAAAGAGACAGCAACATCTGTTAACAGTCAGACAATAATAACGACAGACTTACACCTGTCTAAAAAAGTGCCCACGATCGTTACAGGTACGGTTTCTCTATCGACTTATTATTACTATATTCGATATTTCCATAATGTGAACGCTTCACTAAATAAACAAATAGACAGGACGTACACAAAGAAGTCAGCTATTAACTAATGGTTTCATATCATATCAGCCACACGTCGCCCATTGCTGAGCGTAGGCCTCCCCCAAAGATCGCCACGACGATCGGTCCTCGGCCATCCTCATCCAGGATGCTCCCGCAAACTTAACCAGATCATCGGTCCATCTTGCGGGTGGCCTACCCACGCTGCGTCGACCTGTCCTTGGTATCCATTCCAGGACTCTGTGGCCCCATCGGCTGTCCGTTCTGCGATCAATGTGGCCGGCCCATCGCCTTTGCGGAACACGGCATGTTAGGGTTGTCACATGTAAAAAAAATAGAAACAAAAGCTTATTACCTCTTTTATTGAAGGTAATTTAAAATGAGGTCGCCTTTCAACGTAAGTAAGGCAAGTAAAGCGCGGTTAATAGTTAAATTTAGTTTCAT
>JAODUI010000001.1:1721725-1731728 GCA_027563995.1 Papilio gigon | reverse complement strand
ATGTATTTAAGAAGACCGCATACTGTGGAAGACATTGGGGAAGGTCTATGTTCAGCAGTGGCTAGACAAAGATGATGATGATGATGGCCAAGTTTCATCTGCTCGTGAATGACTGTAAATGGGTAAGCAGTTCCGTTCAACCGTTATATTGTATCATTGTTACAATCGTTTATTACTCGTATCAGTCAATTTTTAATACCAGCTCTACCTGTATACTTGTGGACCGTAGCGCTTTTTGTTTTTGAGTTTCGTATCGGACATTTATCTCTAATTCCGCAATTCGACTTTTGTCGTAAACCGTACAGCAAAAGCCAAGAGTTTAGTTGGAATAGTAAAATAAATGTAACAAAAATCTACCAATATTTTTTTATAAAAAATTAAAAGAATTTGATAAAGTTATGTATGTCTACCGCATTCCAGAACTAAATCTTAAGACCGATTTTTTTAATCATAAATTAGTGCAAATTTGTTGAACAATAAATCGATTTTTTTTTTCTTATAATGAATGGGTAATTTCGATAACATCGTTGCTTGCGCAAGGAACTTTGTTTTGATAAGATCGATTTGCAGAGGAAGTTGCACTATCTACGCCTTATCGTGACTCAATGGGTGTAATTAGGCGGTGCGAGTGTACAAGTGTGGTAGTGTACAAGTGTGCGTGTGTGGTGAGCGCGCGAATTATGTCATTCATAATTGGTAGTCGGTTGAGTCGGTCGGAGTGAGATCGTGTGGCGATAGTCGCTTGTTCAAATACCGATAGTATGGGCCTAAGCTGTAAGTTTATTGTTAATTCATAATTATGTTTATCATAGTACGGATTGATTTAGTACGCAGGATAAAAAAAATACTTTTATTATTAAATTGACTAATGAAACACGGGACAATGTTCGTAAGGAAATAATTTGTATTACATTTTGAGAGATAAATTGCTTGAGACTTTTATGAGTACGATCTTATTAGATCTACTTGCTTGCAGTGTAATAAAAAAAATGATGCTCTATCATTCTAATTGTTAATTGAACATTGTGTATAATTGTATCATTAATGAGTTAATGCGAAAATAACCATAAAATAATCCATTAAACACAGTTGTTCGCTATTCATAAGCGTAGTATTAATTTAGACCAAGTTATTCCCGCATATATCAGCTAATTTCCTATAAAGGTCCCATTATAATCGGTTCAACTATTGATGATTACACGAAACAAACGCGGAGTTGCTAACTGATAAATTTTGATATTTTTAATTTTATCCTTTGTTCTAATTCAATACTTAAATTCATGTAATAATATATTCTAAGTAAAGGTTATAACTCCCTCGAGTAGTAATTTGTAAAATTAATTATGTGGAGCTGTTGAATTCGAATCACATGCGATCTATAAACACCCTGCGCCCGCGCCGACTGGGACAGGTTTTGTTTTAGCAAAATATTTGAAATTACATTATGGGAAGCTTGAATGTAGCGCCAGTGATAGAAAAATTGACACATGTTATGCGAGATGATGAGTACCTAAACAAGAAGTTGATGAGATTTAATGTGGATGGCTATAAAGGTAGAGGAAGACCGAAGAAGGTGTGGATGGATTGTGTGAAAGAGGATATGCGTAGGAAGTGTGTGAGTACAGATATGACGGCTGACAGAGATGTATGGAAGGAAAAGGGCAGGTTGCTGATGATTTATTAAAATGGGTAAAAATGGATTTTTCATTAGTATGTCTATTTCTCTGTTTAAGGTTGCCGTTCAATTCATACTTTGCCCAATATAATTTTTTTATCACTTTCAATTTGATATTGAATGTAAACCTGTTTTGTCAACCCTAATGGTTATCAACAAGATTTGTTACGTGACGTCAATTCTATATATCGATATGAAGCACGTTTTGTTGTCAATAATTTACACGTTTCGATTTCCTTCAAGTATTTTTTCTTCGGCATTAAGTTACAGTGAACCCTATAAAAAACTAACCTTTCCATCGTCATTTTCTTCTGCGAAAAGAAATTCAGTCGACCTACTTTAACATAGATATAAGTTGTGTGAACTATAATCTTTTTCTAAGAAATCGACAATACATCTGAATCAATACACGAACTATCTAGCTCAGTGGTCGTCACACTTTCCTATTCAAGTACCACATTCGAGGACTTAGTAGTTAACACAACCAATCAATTTAAATTTCTTAATAGCTGTTATTTACGTTCCCCTTGTAGATGTAAGTTTTTTTTAAGACATTTTTTTTTAACCAACTGAAAATATTCGTGACTTCTAAAATAGGTATTTTTCTTCGAAAAATGTATACAATAGGAAAGGTTGGCGGGCCGTACAGTTGTCTAAGGTGGGACGCGGTTTGACGAACACTGATCTAGCGTGTTGCGGAGATAGTGAACAAGAAACTATAGCAGTGCCGACACTTACGACATAATACCATAATCAGAACGCAATTAAAGATGGGCTATTAACTCATTAGCGGCAATCGTTTATCAGTTATAAGGTCAGAATTAACATAGTGGATAATAGATTTGAATCATAAGATTAACACCTCGAGAGGTCACTAGGAACAATGAATTATTCTAATACGCCCGTCTTGTGGCAGAAAAAAAAATCTATTTTATGCCAATCTTTTAAATTGATGACACAGATCAAACCTTTTTTATCTCAGTAAAATGACTGCGATAAATTCTAATTATGCAATTTTTTTTTCTTAGGGGCCGTTCGAGTAATACGTAAGCACAATAGGGCACGGGGTGTCTTTGCTTTGCTTATTTTTAATGAATGAGGAAAGGTGATCTGAGTGGTGATTACATCAGCAGCAGTTTTGACTATTTTACACATATTGGCAAACTACATATTTTCTATAAATTATAGCTACTTCTCATAAATCATTAAATAATTAGATTAAATTAGTAGAAAAATTCATATGCCAATGTTTACATCAGCATGGGAGGGCTCAGAGCTTTGCTTAATTTTGATAATAATGAGGAGGAGGGTGAATTATTGTAATAAATCGGCTTACGTAATACTTGGACGGATACTAATCTGGTAAGTAGGTCATTTTAAATAATTAGCATAATGAGAAAATAATTAAGATCACACTTTTGCTATACTGTGTTATGCTGTTGCATTAAAAATTGCTCTGCCGATGGTCCTGCAATGAACCTAACTCCTTTATTGCATTATGTAAACTAATTCCAGTATTTTCTATATATTAGTAGATTTTTGTTAATTTAATAATATTTCTTTTACCACTTCAACTAAGTTGCAGGCATGAGCTCCGATATGGTCCACGACAATAGTCGAATGGTGGGATTCGAACTCTCTACCACATGATCGGAAATCCTTATTTTTAACCATTATGTTATTAGCGCTATGAATTAGAAGAAACTTAATTATTCATTAGGCCACATTCAGTTTTAAGTGACAGTTTGAATTCTGTGTTCACACAAGTCTCAACTGTTCAATTAGAAAGGAATAATTCTTATACCAATGTATTAAATATATTATATCAGTTCACAACACATCTGTTCTCGTTATACGCAGATGCGAATACTGTACGCGGTATACAATTGATCAGAAAATTATATCTACTCAACTATTATCAATAATTAACGTTACATATGAACGCGTAGCTCGGAACGCGCATAATTTACTTCTTATGGCCCTTAATTATAACTTATACAGCGCATCCGAACTGCAATTAAATTCGCAAAGACGTTATAGAATTATTCATAACAAATTACGCAATATCTGATGGCAATTGTTTATCTACACTCATCGATATCTGTCATAGACAGAAGACAACAGGCAACCGGACAGTCTCAAAATTTATGCCCAGAAAAAAGCAAATTCATTTAATTAGATCAATTGATTAGATTATATGTAATCTATGCGTTTGGTGTATTACTTAGAGGTATGCCTCTACACTTACATTTAAGAATACCAATTAGTTACTACATAAAAAAATATTATGTAAAAAAAACTGAAGTCTTTATTACCAGCATTAACGAACACATTCTTCTTCCAGATTACTATCCTCAAGAGGCATATCAGAAATACAGCTCGATGGGGGTATCCGAAATACCCAAGGACGACTCACCCCGGACCACTCCGGAGCTATCCCGAGCTGACCAGTCTCCAGCATCGGAACGTCCACCTCCTGGGTCAGCGGACAGCGATGACGCGGACGAGTTCACGCCGAAGAGGAAGCAGAGAAGATATAGAACAACCTTCACTAGCTTCCAACTAGAGGAACTGGAGAAAGCCTTTTCAAGAACACATTATCCTGACGTATTCACAAGGTTAGTACAACAAGCTTAATTATCAGTTTTTAGTATTTTACTTTGAAATAAAAACTCTTTATTCGATAAAAACATTTCATAGATGTCCCTGGAGTTCTGCTTCCTGTGGTAAACTGGTACCTGCGTTACAGGAAGTAGTGCCTTCTGTTATAGTGTAGAATTTATAGCATCAGAGTATAGTCTGGAAGACCACATAACATCATCAGCTCGCTAAACGTCTCCTCTAAAGGGCTCGGAGCCTACCCTGTTGGGTGACATGCTACTTTCTTTGCGGACAAAGTCGCGGGCGAGAGCTAGTACAGTGATAAATAAAATGTAAATCTAGTATCATATATCACGAAGTGGATGGATGTATAACGTCGTTATATCTATCTTAATCAGTATTAACATACGACATATTAATATCACATATGTATTAAATGGTATCGAAAATTCATTAACAAATAGCGTTAAATTGCACTTATAAATACTTTACAAACGTAAGCACTTATCTAAATCCTATTAAACTGTCATTTAATAACATTTAGCGCTTTTGAATGAATTGATAATGAATTATAAATTGTTGAAATTCATCACGTATCAGTGATATAAATTTCATGTTATTTTTAGTCAAATTAATCTCCGTAATGACAACGTCCGTCTTAAGATAAACTCGTACATTCTAGTTACGTAATGGCGAGATTAATAGACGTATTATAAACACAATAACAAATATAATTACGTCTTTAAAAATAAAACTAGCAAATGACGGTTTTTTTTTTCGTCATCATTAACTCACTTTACGTCCCGAGGTACTCGGAGGCCTACCCTATTAGGAGTGACTAGGCTTAGTGAAGTACGCTGACCCGGTTTGACTTCACACATGTCTTTGAATTTCTTCGCCGATATGTGCCGGTTGCATCCTGACATTTTATTTAATTAATTACATATCCCAACTATTGATAGATATCTTACGGTACGGTCAATTCGGTCGTATGCCAGCAACGCATCTGTGGTTACTCTGGTATTGCAACTGTCCATGGGCGTCGATGACCACTCTTGTGATCCCGCCGCTCGTGTACCCGTTCTCGTATAAAAAAAATAGCCCAATATTAATAGATCCAACCCCCATGGTCATTCGCAATACAAGAAGTATCACAGATAGTAACCGTCCTTTAAGGCTTTCTTAAAGGAACATAAGTCGTAACCTTCTTTGTTCCTTGTTTCAGAGAGGAGCTGGCAATGAAGATTGGACTAACAGAAGCAAGAATACAGGTATTTAATTAGATTGAGCTACATCTGTCATCGTAATCGTGGTCATCAGCCTTTGTCTGCCCACTGCTGGACATCGGCCTTCCCCAATCCACAGTTCGCTCAATGTATTCCATTGTATAAATCTTGAACTCTTCAACTTTGTTATATAGGATTTAAGAAACTACGGTACAGATTTGAATAATTATTTTTGAACAAAAAAAGCCCTAAATTTATGCTAAGTTTTAGGCTGTATATTATCGCGCTATTAAACTTCGGTGTTGAGTAAATTGGAATATGTTTTAATAAAATTTTATGCGAGTGAAGTCGCATGGGAACAGCTAGTTATAATATTATAGAAACTGCAGATGTAATTGTTAGCAATTTTCCGCTATTAGATACACGCGAAGAGCTAACAGTCATTTCTCAAAGTAAAAGTCAGTACGGAAAAAACTATATTGTTTATGTGGTTACATTAGATTTAACGTTTTTATGTTCTTTTGTATTATAATACAAGATTCATACTTTACATCAGCTCGGTACGCGGTATGGGCGATCGGCGAGCGAAAGAAATTGCAAGCAAGGTTATGGCTCACGCCCTTTACGTTCCTATGATTTTTTTTAACGTCTCGTTCGAAATTGCTAAGTCGTCATGAAGTTTCTATAGTACTAATTGGTTATTCGAAAACTCACTCGAATAAGTATTGGGTTTTTTGGTTACAATGGTAAAAACATTTAAATAAAAGTGACTTTACTGGTCAATGTTCATAATGCCCGTATTAATTTCTTACCGTAACATGTACAGAAGAGTTGTGATTGCATGTTCGAATGTTAATTTAATTGTTAGCTTACTATTTTATAATAAACTTATTAATTTTGCTCAAAATTGTAAACACCAAATCAATGATTGTGACAAGTACTACTAGCGCCATCTATCGCAATTTGTAAAAAATAATTCGAATTTCGCAACGGTTCTATTTGGGACTAATCAATGTATCTAACATTTTAATGTTGAATGATAATAAAAATAATTTATTTTACGCAACTTTCCGTACAAAAGTAATGGGTCATTGAAATTATCTTGAGTACTAAAACCTCACGAAGTCAGCAGATGTAGTTACCTTTATAAACCACTATGATTAATGTGTTCAATACATTACTGAATTAATGCCACGCGTTTGTTCAACGGTAACACATATAGCCTGCATTACCATGGAATAACAGTTTTTTTGTAATCAAATTAATAATTCATCTTTTACGGAGAGCTCAAAATGGCGTCGATTAAAACGTTTCCATATTTTTTAGGTTATTCTTTTATGTCAAATAAAAAAAAAAGTGGAAGATAAGAAAACGTAACTAACGTCACTCAATGTATTTTTAATTAAATAATTTTAATATCGTCAACCTAAAAAGGTTGAATATAAAACAAACTTTAATTAATGTAAAATCACGTGAATATTAAAACTGATCAGAATTGCCAATTATAAAATAACTATTGGACTTAATGAATCAATTCGAATTATCATTTTAATTGATGCCATAAACATAAATAATATTTAAATAATAGATACGAATCAACATTCATAGTGTTGTTTATAAAAGGAGGTCGTTCGTTATTTTCTTTGCATCAATCAAAATTATTTGGTACTGATTCAAAACCATAAAAAGCCTACTTATATTTTTCATATTAGTAACTAAAGTGTTGTTCTAATATTTTATCGAACTAGTTGACAAAAACACGTCGATTTATTTGTTATATAACTGGTATAGAATTTAATTAATTTAATAATATGGCAACATCGTTCTCATGGTGGCGGCGCTAGTGCGTCGCGTTGCAAGCTTTACATCTTTTATTTTTCCCGTTTGTTTCTGTCACGTTTCTCTTTTGCTTGTTTTTTTTTTCTTCTTATATTATTTCGATTTGCTAAAAGCTATCGAAGCCTTCCACACAACAACTGCTACAGTAAACATTTTCATATGTATGAACCGTAATAAATAAAGATCAATATGAATTATGTAAATTCAATTTAATTAAACGTATAAATAAAATAGAAACGATGTAATTTAGTCGGCATACTGTTGTAAATTACGTTATAACATAAGAAAGGATATCGGCTATTTATGGAGACGCCCGTGTCTCTTGTCCATATGTGGGTAGACAGAAAAACTTTACGTCTGTATTAAGGTCGAATTGAGAATGTGAAAATAATCGTAAAATGTCTTTTACGTAGTGATCAATTAAAATACCATCAGCTGGTGTATCTTAATAAGATACACGTTTAATATTTAAATTCACAAGTAGTGTAGACAACTTTTATAAAACTACCTGACATTTCCAGTAAGGAGTTCGAGTTAAAAATACATTTGAATGTATACAACGGGTCTTTAGCATGTTGAAGTGTGTATAAATATTTTCAGTATAAAGTCAAGTTCTTAATTTAAAATTATTTAGCATAACGAATAACTGAGAACGACTTATATAAAAGCAATGTACAGTGCAACTGATTTATCAATAAACATATGTACGACTTTTCAAATTATATAGACACAATATAATTAATACGCTTTGATTAGATACTAGCAGGTCGTCGAATCTAGATAAAAAAAAATAGTTTAGTAATATAGGTTTGAAGACATTACCCAATTTTATTACATCAAATAAATGATGTATGACATCTCTATTTTTCTTAATACAATTTATTCGACATAATTTTAATCAAATTTAAATTGCTCGTCCTAATCGAATGGTAATAATATTCAGATTAAAAACTTAACCGATTTTTTACGAAATATTATAGCTTATTTATCGTTAAATACAAATATTTAAGAAGTACTCATACAGAACATGATCATACATATTTAAAACGTTGCAATAAAATTGAAAGCGCGTCTCGTAGAGTGGGTCCAAGAGTGGAGATGGCGATTAACTTAATGTGCTACTCTGTTAGGCCGGCACCTGGGTCGCGGCCGGCGTCTTTTTCTACGGACGGTGCGCGCGCCGACGACGTGTTTGCCTCCAATTACAACATTTATAAATTCGAGAGCTCAGTATGAAGTAATATTTATAAAATGGTCATTGTGAACTACACGATATTAAGAGACAATCAAAAATGAACTTAATACCTTCTTGTTTAAGTTCGACTTTTCGTTGCCAATCGTACAATAATCTTTAATAGTATATTTTGGTCACAGCATCCATTTAAACAAACCGCATCAACATTTACAGAATGAAAATGTTGCCTTAATTTTTTACCTTCAAACATTTATCATAAGTGAATTAATTTGAATTAACATAAAAATAACAATTTACATAATGACTATTTTGTATCGAATCTGCTTTTTTCCATAACTTTGATTTAAATAATTTCCAAGAAGTAATCAATCAAATTCACTTATCGTTTGTTGTCATAAACAATAGTAAAAAAAACATAGTAAGAATCGCTCTTCCAGATACGAGTTAATTGAATATTTTACTTGTGTGAGGGGGAATCATAATATCACACTAGGTAGGTTATAGGTTATAAAAGAATAACCGTCACAAATCAGCAAGAGGTTATTAACTAAATGAGGCCGTCACTAACCGCAAGCATCCTAATGTAGTGTTTGCCTACGAGGATTAACTGTTGTATATATTAGTGACGATACAGTAAGCTAACATTCGTAATCTGTGTTAACCCGCCACAACTAATAGTTTAGAAAACTATACTGGGCAGCGTTGTTCCAAATGCGATGTTTTTTGTTATACTTTCTATTTATTATACTGTAAAAAAATTACGTAATATCAGACGTATTCTATAATAGTTAATCAATTAATTAAATAAGCTTATAATATCAGACAATGATAACTGGATAATAATCAACATTGGATTCATCGTATTTTATCACTGTCACGTTTAAATTATTATTTTGATTAAGTTTCGATTAATTCACATTACAAAAACCACTCCGCGGTACAGGAGATAATCTAATGTATGAATGAATTGGCTGAGAGTCTAAACAATGTCTCAAACAATAATGAACAAATTTATTTTCAGGTTTGGTTCCAAAACCGTCGAGCGAAGTGGCGGAAGCAGGAGAAAGTGGGTCCTCAAGCGCACCCCTACAACCCGTACCTGGGAGCGGCCGGTGCGCCACCGCCTTCGGTAGTGGCCTCTATGCCCAACCCCTTCTCGCAACTCGGCTTCGGCTTCCGAAAACCCTTCGATACAAATGCACTGGCTTCGTTTAGGTATATTTTTCACTAGTTGTTAATACTTATTAAATGGTTAGATGTGTGGATCTGGTTGAGGATAACAACATAGATAGTATAGTAAATTTGCTACCCAATTTTTTTTATTCTACGTGGCCAATGTCGTTATAAATTATGCCTGGAATATTTATTCAAATGTCGATCAACGTTTTTTACTGTCTCTTACATTGTTTCGCTCCGCTTTCTATTCGCTTTCGCGGCAAAGGTCCCTTAAATAACTGAAGGTCATTG
>JAODUI010000001.1:1679910-1712337 GCA_027563995.1 Papilio gigon | reverse complement strand
ACAGTTCGTGCGGACTGTGACTACGGGCAACAAGAAACACTCTCACTAATGTCATCCTAGCTAGGCAAATGTTAAACAAAATAATAATTACTTATACGATAATGAAGATGATCAACAACAAACAAACGGAATTTCAAAAACATTCGATCTTTGGCGTAAAGGATAGTCCATTAAAACTGCCTCATACATCCCTATTTCATCATTAATTCCCATCACTTAAATAACTGTAAGATAATGTATTCAAGCATCACGAATCTGTCGTACAATTACAAGATTTCTTTAATTTATTAAAATAAAAACTATTAGAGAAATTTGTTGTGTAGTGAAAATATAGCTGAAAGCATTAGTACGATCGATTACTTCTAAGTTCTTCTAGTTTAGTGAACGAAATATCAAAATGTTATCTCCCTATGTTACCTATTACGTAAAACATTTATCATCATCATCATCACCCTAAGATGTACTGCTGAACGTAGACATAACATTTATATAACTTGTAAAGACAACTGAATGAGTCTTCATCAAATAACATAATTCAACATTCATCATTTCAAATTTAAGACATAGTAAAACTGTACGGCGGGGAAATGCTAACGACATCGAGCAATCAATATTTCATTACAAGGTACGACATAAAATACAATCAACTCGGCAGATAACAGAGTTCCCACACGTTTACAAATAACTTACCTTTCGTCACTTCGGCGATCACGAGCCGTAACATTACACTAACACGGCTCATGAAACGGTCACAAAAATTCAATTATCAATAACTTACTGACAATAACGTACGATGTAACAGGGAAAGCAATAATCAATGATTATGTTAGAAAAAAAAATAAACAAGCCGAACAAGCAAACGGGCTTGATTAGAGCCGATGTCACGCCGATAAAGGCCGTAAACTCGAAAATTGAAAAGGTAAGCTCATTAAAAATGCAATATTTTACGATTTTTAAACGGGCAGGTGAGCTCTATGATTGGTGTACGGTGACCATGATAACGCAAAACTTATCTACACGACGGTATTTCCCAAATTCGCGTCCTTCAAGAAACGAGCGTACTTCTCAAACGTCTTCAACACATCTATGTTTCCTCTGGTATTACAGATGTTCATTGGCGTCGATTATCACCTCCAGATCTAGCCGTTCATTTGCCCCATAGTCTTTAACAAAATAATTTTACCAATAATTATATCGACAAGAATAACATATTACAAAATAGAATTAATATAACAGTAAAAATGTGTGCTGTAACCGATGCTATATTTTGTATAACCATTTATTTTGTAAAGCCAACATTACGATGAAAACGAATTTATAAGATCCTATCGCCTTCTTACTAACACAGTTACTGTTTCCTATGAAACTTGCTTTGATAGGACTTGTCCTTTTTTATTCATAGTGACTGTACACATGTCCGCGTAGGCCGCTCCCCGCGGCGCCTATCTAATGAAATAAACTGAAAATCAACACGGCGCAGGCGCATGCGCAGGCCGCGGGCTCGCTTTGAGCCGCCGCCCGAACTATCACGATATAATTAACACCGGAATTTATAATAATACTGTCCCGTAATATCTCATAATGCTTGCACACGGTATTATTTGATCACAGTTTTGATGATCATTTTTTTAAATATAAGTTAAAAAGAACGAGACGTTCAAATTGTTTAAACTTTCGTGAGGGATTATTTTAAACTAAATGTAAAAGGGTAACACTCGTGTATTTATTCAGTGTGTGCTAATCTTGTATAAACAATTAACAACCTTGTCTGTTTTATACTGTTTGAAATATGAGTAAAATTTTATTAATTTACTAATATTTGTAAAAAATATAAGCCTTAAAAAGCTTGTGTAAGGATAAGGTTCACGACAATAGTCGATTGGTGGGATTCGAACCAACGCCTGTTAGATCGGGTCTCCGTACACTTAACCATTAGGCTATTGGCGCTTCAAATATATAATAATATGTATATTGTAGTATATAAAATGATATTCAGCTTATAACAGTTTTAATTTAAAGTTTCTTCCAAAACAAACGTTACAAATTATTATTATTAATCTTTAGAAGCCTGATGTCGTGTTATTGACGTATTTAAATGAGATAACGGATTTAATTTTCAATTTGATCTCGTTTGATATTAATAAGGTCAATATTTCCCGGGGCCCGGTAGGCCAGCGCCCTCTGTCTGCTGTCTGACGAATTGAATTAAACACATGTAGCGTTGGAGCTTCGACCTTTGCTTGTTGCGGTATTATTACGAAAGGCGATTGCGTCGAGGAACTAAGACTGCGAACATTTTTTTTTAATTTCTTATATTCTATTGCTGAAATGTCTATGTTAAAATCTTTAGTATATTAAAAAAAAAAACATGTTCTTGCGTTTAATATTGAAGCGCCAATAAGGGTTCTACCGAAACAGCGGTCGTGGGTTCGATTCCATCAATTAACTATTGTCGTAAACAATATGCTAATAGAAGCTTTTTATAAGATTACATCGATATCGTATCGTTCAACCTTTACAGAATAAGGCTTTGAAGTGTTATTACATTATAACGGCAGGGTGCGCAGCATGGCGCCCGCTCCTAATATTAGGCGGTAAGGAAATACTATGGCGGTAATCGATTACGAATCGCAGGTGCAAATAATTATATTCTTCGCCAATAAAAAACTCCGCAGGTGCCCTTTTAATGTTGTTAAAATAAATAATTAATTATACAATTATAATGTAAATATATAATTAAAAAGTTCTTAATTTTAAAGACATTTCAACATTAACAGACCGATAAATAAAAATAAACAAGTTGTAAAAAAAAACTTTTAAAACGAAAGAAACTGTTCATAAGCACGTATTCTGTGCGTACGATTGCAGGTTATTAAAACTATTTTTATTCATAAATTAAAAAAAAAACTATTATGAATTATATTCGAATTTCGAACAACGTGCGACCTCTAGTGGTACTTAAATCAATCTCTTTTAACAATATAAACAATTTTTTTTCTTAATCTCAAATTTAAGAAGCGATGTGAGATATTACTATTCAATGATTTATTGTTACAAATTGTTTGTTTCTTTCTTCTCAGCTTGATATATAAGTGAAGGCATGAAAATTTATAATTCAATTTGTTAGGGGAACTTGAAGGGTAAAATTTTAACACATGGATACTACTGACTGTATTATGAATGATTATAATTAATTTGTAATATGAGATAACCAAAACCATGTTTTTGTACATTAATGAAAATGAACTTTGAATGCAAACAGTGCTTGAAATTTTTGTATCAAAGAAACAACCATTTTAAACAGACGTCACAGGAACAGTGATCCGTCATGGCTAGGCGTGCCTTGAGCGTTACACGTAATGAGTTTACCGGAAAATTATAGCAGACAATTAGCGCTGTCCGCTTAAAATGGACATTAATAGTAAAGTGAACGATGGCACGCCTCGGGCACCTGTCACTGCTACCACCAGCTTATCTTCAACTTTAAAATCACCGCTAATCCGAGACTCACACGTGTCTTCTTAAACTGGCCAAGTTCACTCTAAGCCCTATTCATTTGCGTTGTTAAAATGATTGACATATTCAATTAGCGAGGTGACCGACAGACCTCCCAACTCGGCTCATAGATGTACGACGACCAATTTAATTTGAACTTGCATTTTTCATATATGTACCCTTTATGTCAGCCAAATGCCTTACGCCAGGGGGAAGGGTGTGTCAATTAAAACTGGTAGTTCGTAAGGCACAGGTCGTCTCGCGGTTTGAATGTTGTTTTCTGCAATTACCGGAGGTATAGCGTGTCTTTAGTTTAATAGGCCTTTCAGCGTTGCTTTCATTTTGATTAAGTGAAGAGTCCGTTTAAGAAAGATTTTTTAAAAAAACCTTTTAGTAATTGTATGATACAAAACTATTTAAAATTAGAAATTAAACTACAAACCGTACATTTTTAATCCATAGATAGCCAATCTAGAGCACAAAAAAGCTTGTATTTAGTGACATAAACGCCGCCGAAGGCATCTTGTAGGGATATTCATCAGTGTCGACATTTACAATGCACAATGACATTTAAATAATTGACTCTTGATTAGACGTAAAATTTATATGTACCACGCCATCTTTTGGTAAACATATTAACGTACTAAGAAAAAAATAGAAAAAAAAACATACAAATACATTGTATTTTCATTAAAAAGAAACTAAAACTGAATTCACATGGTATTAAATTTAATTCATATTTAAAGCTTCTCATTGTTCGTTTAAATAACAATTTCCTATTAAATTAACCTTTTTTAAAGTTATCACAGAGCGCGGAGAGGCAATGGAATGAGCTGTCCAGCTGCGCTTTAGTACCTCAATGTGAGACGTCTATATTGCATATTAGTTCATAACTCCCAAACGCGTAGGTTTTTTTTTATTAGAATTTGTGTACGGAGTCATCGTGACAGCCACTTCTGCAGTCGTAATGAAGTTGTATCATTTCGAACACTGTTAGTTTTTATGTCGTTTTCAATTACAATTAACAATGGACCTGAGTTTACTTATTCGATTGTGATTAGAAAATCGAAATACGATGTTTTTGTTAGTTTTTTTTAGTATGGTTGCTGCAAGTACGCTGCCAATTGATATCCGTATTTTCAGATATCAATCTTTTTTTCTTTATTTTGTTTTATTTGTTTTTTTTTATGTATAAATATTAGTAGATTTTTGTTAATTGACTAATATTTCTTATACCCATTCCTGGTGAGGGTGAATAAGCTTGTGTTAGGATATGGTTTTTGACAATAGTCGAATGACGGGATTCGAACGCACGACCGCCAAATCGGTAATCCATATCTTTACCCGTAAATACTGATAATTGTTACTGTCAAGATACTATATTCGGATTGCATCATCCTGCTGCATCTTACTGTTCAGTCCCCGTGGAACACATGAATGAGACGTAGCCCGGCGCAGCGGGAGGAGATTGCGCATGCGTGACGCAGCGCCTCAAATAAAACCTGCTTTGTTGGTGATATTATATATTTAATAAAAAAGAAACATTTGGATTAAATTCCAAGATGTTATGAATGAAAAATAAACTAATAAGTAATAGGAAAAAAATTACAAAACAGTTTGCAAGGTCTTTGACATGCAGGGGTTCACGAGGAGTAAAAAGCTGTTATGAATGTATGTAATGAATAGATAAAGCCTTAACGTTCAACATCTTAATGGATGGATGTATGGATGCGTTTTTAATTATATTTGGCATAAACGTAGAGCATAGTCTGAAAGTTTTTCCTTTTTTGTTAATTTTATTAATAGAAAAAGGGAGCAAACGAGCCGCGGAACTCCTAAAATTATTTGATCCGACGGCCATGGACATCAGTAACACCAGAGGAATTACAGATGCGTTACCGGCCTTTAAGAGAGACCTACACTCTCCAGAAACAACTGGTGATTTTTTTTTATTCGTTGCGGGAAGTCTCAGGCGATACCTTGTGATGTTATAAAGACATCTAATTTAAAAACGAATTAGGTCGTGAGCGTTTTTTGTTTTTGTTATACGCAACGTCACGGTCCAGTCCAACAAATTGAATACCAGACAACAGTAACTCATCACACATCATAAAGCACGCTTGTAGTGCGGTGGCTGCTACTACAACCTCATTGAACATATAAAAGCCTTCCTTAATAGTCTTATGATTACAAATTTTAATTTTAGTCAACAGACGCGATGGACAACACGCAGACGAAAGTCGCTTTCAAGTGTGGACTCAAAGACTAAACAGTGTTGAACTGACAGAGAACTGATAAGTTGGGTAAAAATTAATTTATTAAATAAAAATTAAATAAAAAAAACAGTAAAAACAAAAGCGAACAAAACCGACATTATAATTTAATTTATTTCTTTAATTTATAAAATTAAATTGTTACATTCCTTATAATAAATCGAAATATTCATGAAAAAACATAATTAAGATCAAGTACTAAAACGATATACACATGGGCGTTTACAATCTAATAGACGATAAATGTGATACGAATTTTGAGAAGAACTTTACCATTGAAGATACTGTTTCATATTTAAATATCACTTCAATATCTGGCCGTTAATTTTCACTTATTTCATTTCATTTTAAATAAAACAAAATTCCTATCTTTGTTCATATAGTCTATATAGAAACGCACATCGCAAGCACTCGGATGATTGAATGCCAGAGAAGATTATAGGCTACAACCGCATGGACACCTTATTACGTATCTCGTACTGTTAAAGCAATTTATCTGACATTTAAATTGTCCAGCCACATGCGCACTGTCACTGCATACTAATAAAGTATTCAGTGTAGGTTTTTAGTTTAATGAAGAAAACGACATAGCCAGAAACTCCAATAATAAGCTGATAAACAAGAAGGCGGTGTGATTGAATATGAATGGCCATATAGGTAGAGGAAGACCGAAGAAGGTATGGATGGATTGCGTGTAAGAGGACATGAGTAAGAAGTGTGTGAGTTCAGGTATTATGGCTGCCAGAGATGTATGGAAGGGTAGAACATGCTGTGTTGACCCTCCGTGAGGAGAAGGGCAGGTTGTTGATGAGCCAATATCTAGATCGGTGGTCGACAAACCGTTAGGATAATGCGCACATTAATATAATAATATATCCATATAATTCAAAAGATTCTCGGGCCGATACTTATAGATTCTTCGATACCGCACATTGTCCTATGTCCCTTGGATAGAAAATCGTAACGACCACTCATCTAGATCATGACATTATTTTCAGTAAAAAAAAACGGCAAGTTTGATGTATTCTTTAAGAAACCAATTGTAGATTTGACAGCAACACATTTTTTATACTTATATTATTCCCAATTACGTATATTACAGTTACATTACGCAAGTTCCCCTTTATTCTTACAAAAAACATCAGTCTCGAAACACAATTAAAATGTCACAATTGTAAACAAAATCCGAGCGGGCAATTACAACCGTCTCCCGGACATTAGCGTCGGAATGAACTTGGCCTTAATAACAGTGTCGGGGAACATGTTATGAAACGTAATTACTTACGGGGTAGCGCAACAAAATCCGGTAGTTAATTGTCCTAAATTGTATAATAGTGGTGCGGCAGTTCGCGACGCGTTATTACGCGCCTCGAGCGACGCCGACAGCCCGGCATCGTATTAAATTAATTTAAATTAATCTATGCTCAAAAAAAGCAAACGCGAAGCATTGTCAACCAGTTTAAATTCAAAACTTTATCACTTCTCTGTCACTTTTTACTACATTTAGAAATATATTGTTATCAATACGTTTGTTATTAAAATGTCCAAAACTATACAATAACTTCAGATAATAAAAAATGTTTTTTTTTTAAACAGAAATCGAATACACAGATTATGAAGGTGTGTCGAATCTGGATTCTACATTGTATTGAATATTACTCACTTTTTAATTGATTATTTAATTTAATCTTCGTTCACTAAATTACTTTTTTTTTTAAAGATAAGTTTACAAACGAACAGCGGGATCACGAGGTCATCATCGACACTCAGACATCGGTAATACCTAAGGGACTACAGATGAGTTACCGGCCTTTGAAAAAGAGATACTTCGCTTCTTAATAGCAATTAAGCAGTTTAGGAACCGCAAGTATAATCAGTAATTCGGAAAATAGTTGAACAATTACTGTACAGCAACGTGAAATTGTAGATCAATTCGCGGGAACGCCGCGAACGCAAACCTCTCATTACAATGCTGGGGCGGTGTTAAACGCACACAACGAATCGCTAAGAGAACATTGAACGTGCAAATTGATACTTGTAATGTGGCATCCACGCACAAATGATACGGACGCAGCTGTTACCCGGATGGAATCTACACTGAGTGTACAATGACGTTGGAATGTCTGGCTTAAGTTTAAAATTTAGTTAGAGTTAATATGGGACTTGTACTTTCTTTCGATGATGTTTTTTTCATTTAAATCATCATCATCAGCTCACTATACATCCCCACTGATAGGTTTGAAACCTACCGTATCATTAAGGATGACTAGGTTAAACCATGCGTGTGTGAAGTCAACCAAGCAGCACTAGGCCAGTGTGTTTCGTTTAAATATGAATTTGAAATTGACAATATTATGTTTGTATAATAACTTAAAAAATATTAAATAAGTACAGACAATATTGAAATAGGCAAATAAAGTAAAAGTTCAAGTTGAATTCACGTAACTGATATTTGTATTTTTTTCATAAGAAAAGGGGCAAACGAGCGGCTGGATTACCGAAGTGGTCGCCGACTCCCATGGACATCGGCAATACTAGAGAAAGTAAAAATCTATGTTAAAAAAACATTAACAATTTAATTGTATCACTCTACATTATCTTGAAATATAAGCTACAAAGTTAAAATAATGAAATAAAATAACACAAAGGGACACGTAAGAAACAAAAGAAGCTTGTAACGATCATACTCAAATAAAATCGCTTTAAAATCTCTCTTAACCAACATAGTAAGCAAATTGCCCATCGGCCGTAAAGACCTTTGATCGGCGCTCCATTATCCTTCATAAGTTGGATATCCTTATAAAGTACGGCGTGAGTTATCAGCTACCGCGTACCTTTACGACCACTTAACTTGCAGCCACGGTACCTATATGTAAGCACATAATTGGAAGCGTCAGAGCCCTCTGCCGCGTCTATGGTTAAATTAATATTCCCATCGTGTCGGTTAAATAAAGCGCCTATCGATATATCAAAATCAATTTCTTCACTTATTTCATGAAGGCAATTTAATGCGAAACTCTCAAAAGCTATTCTGACATGTTTAGTTTGAATTAGTCATGACAAACATGGTGCGAGTTTCACTTAATTTGTAAGCAAATAATTTCGAGATAAGTATATGAGACGTTTGAAATTGAGTTAAAAAAATCTTAAAAATCAATCTTCTTTTGTTATGAAACCAGTGAATCTCATATTAATAATAATAACATAGCCCTTTATTCTGAAATTGATTTTTGCTTTGCATTGATTCTACAGGATTCTCCAGTCATAAGATATCCTTAATTTCAGCGCGCCTCCTGGCATAGGCCTCCTCTAAACCCCTCCATTGCCCCCTATCGTATGCGACTCTCTTCCAAAGACGTCCGGCAGTCATCTTGGTGTCGTCTTCCCATCTCCGAGGTTGACGATCTCTGCTCCGTTTGCCGTCATATTTACTATAATGTTGTAAAATATGTCAGTTTATGCATCAAACTTTAGGTGATTTAACTTTAAGTACTATATGCCCGTAGTAGGATAGAGGGCGTGAGTGAGCAGAGTGAGCTGGCGACGTACTGTACAGTACGCCGCCAGCTCACTCTGTCCTGGACTCTGCGCTTGGTCTCGGCGCACGTCATCCCGATAGTCTTCCGGTCGGCCGCCCCTGAGCACCGCCATATTTGTTTTCGACGGCCACGTTTAAATTCTACGTATCAATTATTATTGTTACATTTTACATACAATGCGAACATCATAGATGGTACACAGTATAATTTTAAATCTTAATTGCTTTGACTTTTTGTATTTCAATACAAAATGAAAATGATCATATGTAATTAAAGTTGATTAAAATTAGCGCCTGCTGACCTCAGCGGGGACAAGATCATTTACGATAAGCACCTGACAAGTAAAGAGAGAAATTAAATGTAATTGATTTAATCGCTTGTTGCGAGTGCCCGATAGCGGCACTTACAGCACATGTTCTTGCTAAACGTTTTAACCTGAAACGAGAAAGTATGGCCGCCGAATACTCGGTAATAACCTGATTGCAATTACATTATTGCTAAATTGTATTACATTCTTGCGCAATATTATCAATACGATGAAATTTCCAATCGAAAAATCATATTTCCAATAAGTAAGCAATCATTTGAAACCTATGTCGAAGGGTTGTATCTCATTTTTTTTTATTATTTTTACATTTTAGACTATATTAATAGCGTCCAAACACAAACCATTGTGGGATCGACTAAAAAAAAAGCTACGCTAAAAAGAGTACGGTCCACGAGACTACATATGGTAAAAATCTTTTATTTACAAAAACAGGATAGATTTAAAAATAAAATAAAACTGTTTTAAAATATTATTAAAGTACAGATATCAATTTAAAATATGACTTACAGACGTTTTTTTTATTCTCTAACGTCAAAACACACGCAACGTTACAACACGGCACGAGTTACAAACAACAAATTATGAGGGCAGATAGGTGACATTAGTGATTATTTCGCTTGACGCACACCCACGGTACTCTCGGGTTATCACGCTGGCTCGGCTGAGGGATTTACGAGCGACTGGCCCGCGCTCCATTGTTTTTACAAAGATATCCTATGACACATGTTGGCAACTTAATGATAATTTTTTGGCTTTGTTTTTTTTTTACGAATATTAGATATTATTATTGTTAATTTACTAATATTTCCTGGTAAACTTGAAGAAGGATATGGTTCATGACAATAATATAATGGCGAGATTCGAACACAAGACCTCTAGATCGGTAGTCCGTACCCATAATCATTAGGCTATTGGCGCTTCAAAATTTGCATTTTGCGTTGCATGATAACAAGTTAAAACAATTTTTACTTTATAATTTTAAACTGTATTCAATAAAATATATTAGATCTATCTATATCAAATATGAAACACGCCCATCATAAATTATTAAAGAAGTCAGGATTCTTGTCACCGTTAATGAGAAGTCCAAAAAGAGTAAAAGCTCGATTAAGTTAATTCGATCAAAAAGCTCCGTGAAGGTCACTTAAGGTCCGCGATAAACGCTCGCCCATCAGCCTCGCAGCATCCGACTCGTAATTTAATTAAAAAATTCACAGAAAACGAGCCTCGGCCGCGGCGCAATCTTCCAAATTGCGCACCTCAACAGCAGCCCCTAATTCCCTTAAATATTATTTTTGCATCCTTTATCGTATACTTTGAAATGAACCGGCCCCGGTAATGACTGTTATGTGCTCGCTTTTGATTAAATTCTCTCAAAACTAATACTTAAAAGTTATCAACTTTGCGTCACCGACATCCAACTCCCCGGACAGATGTTGGGCTCAGCGGAGCCGTCAGGTCCACCTCTTCTGTGTTGAAACAATCCATACGTAATTTTTTCTATTGTTATGCAAATTGTTTATATCTCAATTCATAATAAATAACATTTTTTTATGTAAAATTTATTCCCAAAAAGTTAATTACATGTATTAAATTGGATAAAATGAATTGGCATACTATATTAATAAAACCTCCTTTGGTCGATATTCAATTTATTTTTAATTTAACAAAATTTCCTCTTCTAATTTCTGATCATTAGGTGATCGGATAGATTTCTTTAACTTCAAATAAAACACTATTAATCAGTCTATTGTTTGAAATCTCTAACACATGATAGGATGTAAGCATAAAAAGTTAATACAGATAGCAAATATTACACGCAATTTTAAATCTCTTTCTTTTATAGAATTTATTATATCCGGTACTATAAAATCAATATAATAATCCCGTTCACTTACACTAGATGCCCTATCCTTTGGTCTCACTTAAAACGTCAAGAAACAAGCTGATAGCGTATAATTTTGATATTTGTAAACCAATCATCTCGTTAACGGTGTAATTGCAGCCAAGATCGCCGCCGGCACTTAGCATACGTTTGCCCATTTCTATTCACACCTACGCTACTCATATTAAAATATTTTAAACATAGTTTTCATAAGGAAAACTATAAGACGATTTGAAACTTAATTACAATTAGTACAGAAAATGACACTTGACTGACTGTAGCCCTGTCATTCAATGAAACAATACGATTCAAATGACAATCTCCAATGGATATTAACATGACACACAAACCCATATACAAACGCACGAAAAACATTAGTTCGACGAATCAGTCCGGTCAAAATAGAATAACGTTGTTTTATACTCACCTTCAAGGCGTTGACAATTTATGTTAGCTTATTTTCATTCATTAAACTACTTTAATTTTTTTTTTTTCAAATAATTTATAATGACGAAATGAGATCGTGCGTTGGAAGGCGCACATGTTGCGGTCGATTCTTCAATTTACTTCTTTAACTGTGTTCTTTAGCGATATAATTGGCAAGGATCAAAAGAAACGTTCATTTTGACAAAGGTTGACATCTTATTTCTTGTATAATGACTTCATTAAGTGAAATTAGTCATCATAACGGGTATAACAAAAAAAATCTTGCACGCAATGTTTTCTACCTTCCCGTTACGAGAATATGTATAGGTACATTTACCAAAAATCAGAGCACGTGTAACTCTTCTAATTGTTTCAAATGCTATATATTAATGTCATTAAAACCTTGATTTAAATTAAAAGTAAAAAGCTAATAAACAAAAGAATGGCATTATGCGGAGAGCCCGACAAACATGTATGCGCAGATAAATGCTTAAAAAAGTTGCTCGTAGTGTCAGAATTGCGTAAAATGGAATGCATTCACAGCATGACCCTGTAAGCAATGACAGCAGTATTTATAGACTTTGATGCAATTAACTTCAATTCGACTTTTAATACCGTCAAGTAGATAATCTTAGTACATGTCAGACAACTTTAGATGACAGGACAGAGAGGAAGTGAACATAGACGTTAATTTATTCGCGATCACCGGACATAGACAGGTATAGAATAATTTACCGCAGGGTAAGATTGCCCCCAATTATCCGGGGGCGGCGCTGGTGTAGCAGGATGAAGCAATTTGTAGCAATCAAGGGACAATCGCTCAAGTTATCGCTATTAGCCTTTGTCGGCGGTCGCCTCAAACATGCTTTACTACTTCGGACCGAGCCGAAGGTCTATTGCGGCCTCATCAAGGTGAATTAACCAAATTAAGCCATTAAACAATACTAGACAGCTGGCGCAAAACAAATAATTTTGTTTAATTGCAAAAAATATAAACGCAATTGGAGGCAAAAGGGATAGAAGAAATGTAACCTTTAATCGTAATTGGTACGTTTAGCATTGCTTTTACGCTCGTGAGCATTCACGCTTGTGTTTGCTTCTTTCATTTTTTTAACCAATTGATATCTACTTATTGAATATGTTAATGTGACCGCTTGTGGAGTCCAATAAAAAACTAACGTTTTTTTTGTATTCAGATTAAAAATAATTAGGTACACAGTCCGGACACTGAGCGAAAAAGGTAAACTTGTGCGTAAAAGCTTTGCCGATAGTCTAGATGCCACGCGTCTATATTAAGTAAAGTTCACAAAAACGGTTGCATAAATATTTGTTGCCATAAATTTCTTATTATTTATACTTTAAAAAAGAAAATAAAAATAATGTCGCTCGATATTGCCAGTTTCATCCTAAGGGTATCAAAGTACTTCTGGATCACAGTAAAAACAAAACAATTGTGAATTAAAAAAAATAAACAAAAAGAGATAATCAGTAAATAACGTAATACAATGAATTAATTCGCAACAAATAGAAGCGTAACAAAACCGTTATCTGTACTGAGCAGACAAGCGCAGGACGCGGTCGGCGGAAGTGGGAAGGGTAGTTCAAACTTTCCGCACACGGGTAACAGTCGTAGTCTGTTCGCACGTTTCCGACCGACCGACGAATAAATTATTAGTTAATAAAAATAAATTCTCATTTAAATGTTTTTAATTAAGATGTTATAATAATTAATCAAATGTAAACACAATAACCGTGAATTTTGAGTGTCGTAACACATGTATTCAGGTATCATGGCGGTGTACAAAAGTAATATAAAAATGAAACAAAAAAAAAATCCACAATTATTTTAATTGCCAAATACAAAACTAATTGTTCTGCTTGGCTTCCTTCGCGTTTTGTAGCGCTTGCGTCAGATACAGCTTGGCCAAGCTTTGCGAGCAGAACTGGCTTATATGCTGACTGTAGGTATTGATTTGTCCGGCGACAATCATCGGGTTCAGCCTCGGCGGTACTGGATGAGGTTTGAAGAGTTTGTTGACATCTTCCTCGGGTAGAGGTGGCTCGTCTTTAGCAGCACGAGCCGAGTTCTCCTGGGCCCTCTTGAGCAGCCACCGGTGCTTGTCTTGCTGCTGTCGGACAACCAGCTGCTGGTAACGGTTGAACTTGATAGCTTCTTGATTCAATTCATCAACGCGCTCCATTAAACTGCGTAGTTGACCTGGAATTTAAATTGAAAGTATGAGTTACGGTGATATTTTATTTCAAACTCCGTTTTTTTTTTAATATGACAATTTTAAAATGTTCATAAAAAACATATTAGAACTTTTCATATAATTAAATTACTTGTACAAGTGCTACATACAATCCAATGGGTCACTATCATCAACATGCCCTTTTCCCTAGAGAGTCAGCTCAGCATGTGCTTACCCTTCCATACATCTGTATCAGCCGTCATATATGAATTTAATTGGTAACTGAAAAATTGGATAAAGCTTAGTTTATTGTCATACATCAAACCAAACACACCTTCAAGCACTGACGCGGTGCCTAAATCCAAGAACTTTGAGCCCTCCTCTTCTGGTATCATCTCTGACAGTTCCGACATCATTATATTCGTCAACGGTGAATTGCGAATCACAATTGGCACTTCAATGAACAGGCTCTCGTAGCCTATCTTCAAGTTACGGAGAGCATCTGGAGTGTAGTCACCATCTTTATACATGGCTATTGCCTGGAATAAATAAGTGTTAAGTATCAATTCTATGTATAATTTTAATTTTTAAACTATAATCAATTTGTAGAATCAATTTTTGAAATTATAACTTAGCACAATTTATTTATTGTTCAACATAGTATATTTAAATGTAACTTAAAAACTACAAATCAACTTAATTCTCTTTAATAAAGTATTTTGTTGACAATATAACATACCTGGGGTGTTAATCTATATGCCTTCAGTGTTAAGAAGCCCCTAGCTGACTTCTTAGTGTCATAGATGACTACAACACTCTCTTCAATTGAAGTCTGATAATGATATTGTGACTCTAGTAGTGACTGGCTCAGAAAATTGCCCACATCGGCACTTTGATACCTGGAAATAATAAATAAATTTCATTTATAATTACAGAAATGTAAAAAGTCTAACTTTAACGTAAATACTTCTTCAAACTAACATATCAGTAGAGTACATTGTTATACAACTTTGTCAAAGTAAACAATCTATTTTTATTCAAAAACTTTGACAACAACACCATTTACTGTAACCTTTTACTTTAAATGATTAGAATGTAGTATACTCAGTTAGAAGCAAGAATTAATTTCTACGAACCATCCAACATGAAAGTGGTCAACATTGACCCTGCGGAGTCTGCGCATCATATCAAGCTGATATTCCTCCTCATCCATTGTATCATCATGCTTGGGGAATGGAAAGCAGTTGGTAATCTCCAGTCTGTTCTCCACAACCAGCCCCAACAGCGCCCCTTGGGCCACCTCCATGTTACTACATGACTCCTCATGGCAATGTTTCACAATTTTCATCACAGCCTGGAATGTTTAAACATTAACTTATTTAAACTTTTAAAACATTTAATACTAATATAACATTTAAATTTAACTCATGTGCAGTTTGGTGTAGTGTGTCTGTGTGTACAGACACACTACAGACAGACACACCCCCCAGTGGGGGTACTTTCTTCAGGGTGACTGAACTAATAGGCTATAGTAAGGACAAATTATTCATGGATAGTGCATGTTATCATAAAACCATTGAATGTTTACATTGATTATATCAAACAAAACAAAGTTAACAATGAAACAAAGGTACAAACTACCTATTCAGTGCATCACTATAGATTGCAAACTGGTTCCATGTTAAAAGAGAAAATTTAACTGATGATATCATGCAATGTATAAAGAGAGAGGTATTCCAAAACGGTACATGACTCATCTAGTCAATTCATTAGGAGACAGGTAAATAAAAGAGGTCGTCAACATAACCTATACTCAAAATATTTCAGTACTGTTACAGTTTCACTTTAATGTTACAATTGGTAATTAAAGATATGAACATATGCCTATTATTATTAGAAATGCGTAGTCCATACATCGTTTTAAAGCAATATTAGTGCAGTAAAAGGTAAAAACAAGAAACTACCATGACGTGTCTGACTGAATTTAGAGTAAAGAGTTGTATATGAAAATATAAAATATTTTACAGATATTTACCAATCCATCGCACTGCACATATGTAATAGCAGCTTCATTTTCAGGAACGCGTCTAGATGTACCGCCACGATTCGCCATTTTTTGATAGAGAAAGGACAACGGCTACCAAAAAGTCGAGTGATCACACAGTTTGACAAATTGACAATGACGTTTCTTGATTGAGTTAGATTATAGAAAAAATGGTCAATTGTAATCAACTTAGAAGAAGTAGAAGGTTCTGTTTTAAAGTAAAATCATATTTTAAGTACGCAAAAGCTTTAAATTTTTTTTCACATACAAAATCTCAAAAGAGTATAAATTATAAAGTTGCACTGTGATACAGCTGACAGAATTGGAATGGTCTAATGACTAATGTCATTAGATGTCATTGTCAGTTCATTATCATTATCATAATGATATTTATTTTGAATTTGAAAGAAATAATAGAAATCCTTATTGAATGCAGCAGTTGTAATGACTTTGTTGTGATTTAAAAAGATTAAAACATCGTAATGGAAGTACATATTAGAACTGCCCACTGTAAATGTCTATTCCAGGCGGGGAACACCCATAATTATCGGGAACGTCTTATAATTAAATCAAAAGTAATCTTTGCATAATGAATAATTTAATTCCGAGTAGAAGTGAGTTTTATTAAAATGAGTGAACACAAATTTTGGTGTGGATTGACACCACTGAAGATTTCAACGTCGCAAAATGTACCTGATAAAGTTGTGAAACTGTGTTCTTTAGGCACAGACTGTATCGTCTTAGGAAGTGATCACGGAGTTTATTATTGTACTATTGAAGGAGATTCATTAAGTTTTAAAAAGGTCACAGGCATTTCAGCGATCGACATATCTTACCACAATGAAATTCTTTATGTTATTGATGTGCATGGAAGACTTTACAAAACAAATATCAACTTTACTAACAAAGAAGAAATTGTCGTTAAAGAAGACTCCAGATGCTGCCCTCACGGTTTTAAAAGTAACAGTTATAAAGTAAAGTTTAGAAATGTAGTGACAAGTGATTTTGGGCAGCTTTTTATTAGCAGTGAAGGCCAACTGTGGGGTTCAGGTGTTATGCCACAAATAGCTTTAGACAGTTCTAGTATTAAAAGAGTTCCGTTTTTTGAAGGGAGAACTGTGTATAGTGCATCTGTGGGTCAAAATTTTGGAGCTGTGATTGTTAGAAAGAATGTAAAGCACTCTGGCAATTGTGACACCGATAGTGACAATGATGATGAAGAGGTGTTTGCATCTAATTGTTCACAATGTCAGACAATAATAGGCCTTGCATCTCCCGCATCAGTCCCGTCCTTATCAGAGACTTGTCCTCTCGGGGTACATATTAGTAAATCTAGTGAGGACTCCAGCAGCACTACAGCACCACAAACTGATGTCCATGTTGATGCTCAAAGTTTTACAGAAGACTCTAGTCCCTCCTCTGAAGAATCAAAGATTACGAAAGATAAGGTTCAAAGTAATAATTTAGAAAGTAATAATGAACAACAAGACAATGAATTAGATGATAATACTAAAGAGGAAGAAAATGGAACTGCTCAAGGTGGTGCTGACAAAATAAACAATATTTTTATTAATACTGATGCAGCAAGACAATTTTTGAGTAGACAGCTATCTTGGGTTTCGGTTGGAGAAGACTATTTGGTTGAATACACAGAGAAACCAACAAGAATAATCAAAGAAAATGTATCCAATCTTACAAATCTTGTATATGAAGGGGTCAAGACTGTAGGTGATAAAGTTGCCACATTGTCCAGACATGTAAGTGGCAGTAGTGAGAACAATGATATTGAACCTCAAAGTCATGCTCAAACTGAAGAGGTTAACTCTCTAATGTATAGTTGTGCATCAAATGGAAATTGTGAAGATTTACAATTTTCAACAAGTACAATAAGCAGTGAGAAGGACTTTGAAGCAGCAAGGAAGACTGAAAATCTTAAGAACATGTCTAAACTTGGTAAAAATATATTGGCAACTGAATTATGGACCTGGGGCGACATAACATATGGACAACTAGGGATTGGAGATACAGTTAAAAGGGTCAAGCCAATGGTAGTTATGAGTCTGTCAGGTTTTGGACTACAAAAGGTTTCCTGTGGGAAATGGCATTGTGCTACTTTAACATTGGATGGAAGATTATTCATATGGGGCTACAATCATTTTCATCAAGTTAGTTTTGATTCCAGGGAAGATAAAAGTGGCCCAAAACAATTTACTGAGAATTCTGATAGTGACAGGATAAGAGACATGATAGCAACTGATCACCACACACTTGCATACACACAAAATGAAAACGTTTTTTACATGGGAAAGCATACGGAAGGTTTCACCGAATCCATCGTGAATTTCAATGAAAAAAAAGATGAAGATAGCGAAAATGTCAAGAATCTTACAGTTAAAATAAACCATCCCCAAACTTTCACCAGAAAGCCCCAGAACCTGTGCTATCACTGGAGAGTTTTATCCTCTGGTAACTTAAGTTATTGCTCTCTGGAAGAGTCTAGCGTTAGTCCAGACTTTCAAAATTTATCTATTGCTCAAAGATATTTAGAAGAAATGATTTTAATTCATCAGTCGCTTGTTAAACCTTTTGTAAAGAGAAGCAAAGCAATAACATTACATTCCAATGTATATGAAAGCATATGTGATATATTTGGTGACATTTTACACATAACAGCTCTGAATGTGCTATCCATCTGGCAATACGCCGAAAGGCACATAAACGAATGTGATATACCTTTAATAAAAAATTTAGAAGAGTATATTTATTTGTATAGAAAGTATTACTTAGCTATAAGCAATTTGATTGTTATCGGTGGATTTGCTCATATTAATAATGCTGTTGATGTACCATCAAGTGTTTATAATTTGTTTAGTGACCAGCTACCGACAAACAAACAGAAAAATAATAAAAAAACTTTAGAAGCTGTTGTCGCATTAGCTTTTGTTCAACCACTAACAAGGTTGAGTTCATATAAATGCATTGCGCAAACATTATTAAGACATAAAACGAAAAGAAAGAAAGGTGAAGTAAAATTAAACATTGAAGATAAATTGAATAAAGTCATATCATCTTTGGATAGTTTAATTGATGATCAAGAGAAGAAAAGAAAAGAAGCTGATCTGACAAAATTATTTTGGGAAAGCATTGGGAAACCTTTGGAGCAGTACCGAACGCCCGATAGGCGATTGGTACGGGAGTCGAAATCTCGACAGCTAAACTTAGTGAACCCTGGACGTTTTAGTTCTCATTGGTTCATTTTGTTTAATGACTTATTTGTCCACATGTGTGGCAGTGTCATAAATGTTCATCCTATAGAGACATTGTGGGTTGAACCTGTGCCCAACACGGATTCTCTGCAAAATGCTATACAGCTCATAACTCCGGAGGAAACCATCTCAGTTACAACTAATATGGAGCAAGAGAAAACGGAATGGATTCATTCATTCAATAATTCGATAAGAACAGTTTTAAATAAAGAAACATTGTTCAAACCCCCCGCAGTCAGGACAGCAAGTTATACATTTTCGAGTAAAAGTACATTTTACAAAGATGCTAAATATCATGGAAGATGGTTGGATGGGAAAATGCATGGCCATGGTAAAATTGAATGGTCAGATGGAAAACTTTATGTGGGGCAGCTACAGTTTAATGCACTTTGTGGACATGGCAAAATGGAAATTCCTAATATAGGTAAGGGACCAGTTTAAATTTGTGAGACGTCATATCGACTTGAAACAACCTGTCTTGTTTATTAATGGCTTTATGTATTTGAGCTTATATTAATAGGTATTATCTAAGCATTATTAATTTAGCAAACAACCTATTTTAGGAACATACGAAGGACATTGGAAAGATAATCTCCAAAGCGGATATGGGGTAATGAAATATCTATCGGGTGACATATACGAAGGATACTTCAAAGAGGGGAATCCCCACGGCCATGGTGTGAAGAAGCAAGGTGATTTCAAATCATCGAATGCCACAATTTACACCGGAGAATGGGTGAACGGAGTTCGTCAGGGTTACGGTGTAATGGATGACATTAGTAAAGGCGAAAAATATCTAGGCAATTGGAGTGATAATAAAAAACACGGCTGCGGCCTCATCGTGACCTTGGACGGGATTTACTACGAAGGATTGTTCACCCAAGACGTTCTAACGGTTTGTTGAAGATTACGTATGTGATAATTTTTTATCTTTGTTGAATTAATATCTCACGACCTTTGCAGATTTTATCACTTATGATAGCAGTTTTGTTGTTATGTCGCTGTTTTTTTTTTTTAAATAACCAGGATACAAAGAAATTAATGGTAGGGAAATTACATAAATATTTAAAAATTCGGTTTACAAATAATTTCTTCTTTTTCCAATGAGCTTATCGAAAAAAAAATTACAAAACAAAAAGTAATCAAATCAGGTTCCACCGAGATTTGAACTCGGATCGCTGGATTCAAAGTCCAGAGTGCTAACCATTACACCATGGAACCTTATGACTGTTACTTAGAAATTGTTTTTTAGTCTCTTACAAATCATACTTTTGATATAAAATAATATAAAAAGAAAGTAAAATCATATTTATCTTAGCAAATACGTACTTATCAATCTGATTCACTCTTCCGTCCGTCATTACTAATTAATTGATACAAGAATGTTTTCACAATTGTTAAAACAAATCATTTGTACCCGAGAATGTCGACCGCCAAAACACGTTATAAATACTTTTGTTATTTCTGTTTTCACAAAACTAATGAAAGGGATAGCGATATATTATGTTAAGTAGATTTTGTCAGTGGAATGTCAATGTAGTCATAATATTTCGTATCATCAGCTCACTATAGTACCCACTGTGGGTCTCGGAGACCGACCCTATCAGAGGTGACTAGGCCATAGTCAACCTCGTTGTCCTAGTGCATCGACTTCACACATATCTTTGAATTACTTCGTCGATATGTGCAGGTTGCATCACGATGTTTTCCTTCAACAAAATATTTCGTATAATTTAAATTGTTTATAATCTGTACTAAAAGGTCATATAATACATTGTCTACTTTATTATCAATATCAATTAAACTGCTGGATAGTAAACATTTAAATAATATTTATGTCTCATTCGTAATTCTGTTTTAATTATAAATTACAATAGATTAAAGTTTTATTTATTTGATTTAGATTAAGATTGGTCTATTTATTTTTAAGGACAACTGACAGTGACTTTTTAGTGTATAAGAGATTACAGGTATATCCGTATTTTGAAGTAGATCATATATTTTACATTTCAATTGTCTAAGGGGCGGAAACCCCTTCCTGTGTTTGTGTGTGAGTGAATGAGTGCCGACGTCCATGCGATAGATTAGTATTCAAACATGGCTGCAGTTAAGGTTATCCCAAGTTGAGATTAGAAATAAAACAGATAATGAAATAATGCATTTTATTTAATAATGTGCATGTTATTGACCTCGATACGCGAACGTAACTCGTTACTATAGGGGCGCATTCACATTCTTATCTGAAACGCATACACTCTTCGAGTTCACTTATTTTTATTAAGAAGATTCATAAATTTATCAAATAGTAAGTAACTTCTAAAAATTCTTGTTCCCCAGGGTCACGGTGTGATGGTGTTCGAGGACGGAACACACTACGAGGGCGAGTTCCGTGCAGCGGGCGTGTTCTCCGGCAAGGGCGTGCTGACGTTCTCCAGCGGGGATCGCATCGAAGGCTCTCTCAGCGGCGCCTGGACTGACGGCGTCAAACTTAGCAATGCTGTCATGCAGCTCAACGTGTCAAATCCAGCTCCGCCCGCCAATTCTAAACCTAAGTATGTTAATGGTGTCATCGTGTCGTCTGGCGAGTTCATTTACATTCTCAAAATTGTTGTAGAATGTGTTAATTCACAATGTTTTATTTGTTTGCAATAGTAATAAAAAAACACATTTTAATTGATATCAATCTATTTTCTAGTTCATTCGGCAAATTGAGCGTAGCGCCCAATCAGAAATGGAACGCATTGTTCCGACAATGCTTCCAGTGCCTCGGCGTGTCCGATACACTGCTGACGCCGACGGGCAACCACTTCGCGACCGGGCCCAGCGCGCCCGCGGTGGACAACGTCAAGACATGGCAGAACGTCGCCGTCGCCATCTCGTGCTCTCACAAGGCGAGACATCGGCCGGGGCAGGGGACGGACGTGGAGAAGTCGGTCGACTGTCTCGAAGTCATCCCGCAGTTCGGACAGAAGACGTTGAATTATGCTGATTATATGGAATTGAAGCAATATTTTTATAATGTGAGTAATTTTAAAATTTGATTTCTATCACATATATGCATAGAATATAATATTTACTTGTTAGTGCTATTTTTTGTAAACCTTACCAATAGAGTCTGTGGCATTAAGTGTTAATAAAATGTTTAATGGGGCGAGCTGACCGGTCAATGCAAGGCCAACAAAACTTCGTTCGGCGTTATTTCATTTTATTTGTCTGTTATAGGCGTGTGAGTCCACCCACCACCCTCTAGGCCAGCTGGTGCGGGGCGTGAGCGGCGCCTTCAACACGACGTACGGCGGCGTGCGCGTGCACCCGCTGCTGCTGAGCCACGCGGTGGCGGAGCTGCGCAGCCTCAGCGCGCGCCTGTATCGCCTCGTCAGGCTGCTGTTCCCCGCGCTGCCGCCGGAGGGCGCGGAGGTGGTGCTGCCCTATCCCGACGCCGAGGAAGAGACCGATCCTATCGAAGGGTACGTTGATATATTTTGTACAATGAAAGAAATACATTTCCTACCCATTTAATTTCAAATATCAGCAAACTGTTTATGTACTGTACTGTACTGTATAGAATTGAAATGTTCGCTACTGTGCTGTTATAAATAGTAATAAGTAGATGTGATCAGTGGAATGCCACGTTAAGTCCATGTTGTGCCAGCGAGGTGGTGAGCGGCGCGCGGCTGGTGCAGGGCGTGCTGCTCCCGCGCGCGCACCCCGCGCTCTTCGTGCTGTACGCGCTGCACAACAAGCGCGAGGACGACCTCTACTGGCGCCGCCTGCTCAAATGGAACCGCCAGCCCGACCTCGCGCTCATGGCCTTCCTCGGCATCGACCAGTGCGTCTACCTTACAACTACCCGCTAACAATGGACTGTTTAACTATTCTAGCGATGTCTCTTCCAATTAACAAGCACATAATATTTTGTTTATCCCACTAGGCCTTATATATTAATGGCATATGCCCGCAATTATAATATTACCGTCCACTGCCCTTAACTTTTGTTCTATCCATGTTAGTGCTTTTGTTACAAAGATTATCTCTCGTAGGTAACATTGTAAAAAAAAAATTGAATTTCTTGACGTCGTCATTTATTTATTATTATAGAAAGTTCTGGGTCGGCTACACGAACGGTCAGACGTCGCCGACGCAGGCGCAGCGCGAGCAGCTGTTCCAGGAGGCGGTGGAGACGCTGCAACAGCTCAAGACGACGTTCTCCCCCGTTGAGAAGCTGCTCGTCATCCGCACTACTTTCCAGAAGATGACCAAAGCCGTGCAGCAGCAGCTAGGTGATATACCAGATATAGTCATATATGACCTCTCCTTTTAGTCAACACAAAATTATTTGCATACTTTAGCTATCTTGTCACGTTTTTGCATCATTTCCTATTCCCAAATAGATTTTAACTTCTCAGATAGTCTTGTCAAATGAAGTTTCACTGATACGGTAAGGAAATATACGTCCTCGACTTGATAGTGATCAAGATACAGTAATTCTCAAAAACAAATGGCTGTTCGGAACATCGTCCGAGTCGCTGCGCAGAATGTTATTCTAGATGTAACGGGGAACACAGTTCAAGGCCACCTTCAATGTCCAGCAATGTGTGGTGCAGGCTGCAGCTACCTGTGGGGCATGGACGAGCTGTTCCCGGTGTTCCAGTGGGTGGTGGTGCGCGCGCGCGTGCTGCAGCTCGGCTCCGAGCTCCACTTCCTCGAGGACTTCCTGGAGCCGGGCGCGCAGTGCGGAGAGCTCGGCCTCATGTTCACCACCCTCAAGGTATGCTTGTTATTCGATTGAAAGGTGGTGGGTAATGTTGGTCATCGGCGTGTCCACTAATAGTTATAAAACCTATAGATAAAGTGTTTCGTACCATTTTGACATCTAATTAAAAGTTATTCAGTGGGAAGTCATTTTGCATTGTAAATGGCAACACTGAGGAAATTTCCGTCAGCAAATTGCAGTCCAGTTGAGATGTAGTAAAGTTTGGCGCCTTGGTTAAATTTAATTAGTTTCATAAATGTATATAATATTTATAATATAAATATTTTTTAATTATTTTTTATAGGTAATATAAGTATGCTTCAATGAATATAAATTATTCTAATGATTTAAACATTCAAAAATCATGTTCTACAATTTTAAAAAAATAATATGTTTTTATTTACAGGCTTGTTACTTTCAAATACTGCAAGAGAAGTTGTCCATCAATTAATATTTAAATTCGAACAATTAAAAATAAACAAAGTAAAAGATCTCACGATGACATCAGTGGTGCAAATTTTATATTTTCATCCACAGTCATACTTTTCATATTATTTTTATATAGCAACACATGTAACAATATTTTACGATGTTTTGTTTTTACTTTAATAATAATGAAGTCCGTTTATTATAAGGTGTTTGTAGATTAATATTTAATATTTCAAAATCATTCCCTTAGTATAGATTTTTAATAGTATCTCGTTAGATAAGAAATAAATTATTGTGTGGAAATTTATTTTTTGTATTATTAATTGCATTGCTTGTGTAGCACTTGTAAAACTATATCCTTTATTTACGGTTTGAACTAGTTGCTGTACGAGTCGTCGCAATGTTCGAAATTGGACCTTAGTTCGTAACTAAAGATTTTTTTTTTAATTTTGATTAAAACTTTATGTAAAAATAACTTTAACTGTGTCATGTTTTACGTTCCTCTTTACGTTCAAATTTCTTATAAAGGGGTACAGAATATTATTGTATTATCTATTAGGGAATATAGTTTTATGAGAACTCACAGAGTGCAATGAAAAATGTCGTGTATTAAATAGTGCTTTATGTTGAATGTGCCAAAAATTATCAAATTGTTTTTTTTTTAATCTATATTTAAAATTGTTATTTTTTGATCTACGCGTTTATTTTTTTAAAATGACAAAGCCTTTGTGTGTTTAATCGCTTCGGAACCCACCGTTATATCCAAAATAATACTCAATGTTAAATCAGAACTTTGTTTTTGTTACGTATTGCATTTTCTAATTCGATTGAAATTGCAAAAGCAAATATTTTACACGCTTTTCTGTTAATAATCATCAATGCTTGTTATTCGTTTATGCCAATATATTTTATATCGACCGAGTTCATTTTATGCTTATTATTGTTATGATCAATTTATGTAAAAAAAAATTCAAAGCGAATTTGGTATCTCGCCAAATATTTATAATGTAAAGTATTATGTTTTTTATTAATAACATCGTACAAGACGCCATGTTCAATTCAATTACGCTTTAATTAATTTCGTGATATCGTTTCTAATTAAGCTTAGATATTATGCTGTGTTCGTAGTCGTGTAAAATGAGAATATAATAGGCCTATTATATTAAGAAAACTTCTCGTCTTAATTTGCGTAGTGTCGCAAAAATTAAATTCCAAACAGCGTAGAAAACTTGTAGCGAACAATTCCTACATAGTAAATATTGTTATAGATATATTTATGTATGAATGTTTGAACAGTGTTAACCCACAGTACAGATATATGAACCGATAAAGTTATATGACCCAATAGGCATAAGTCAAACTGAATTATGACAGCTCACTAGAGCTCTCCTGTCAATGTCAAAAAAGTGACGAAAGAATTTCGTCATTCCCTTTGCATATGAACATATTGCAAATTTTCGAACGGACGATAGTAGCGTCTCGTGCCGGCCCAAATAAACTTGTCACACTGTAACCTAAAATTCAACAGTACAAGACGTTGCGTAATTGCTACCAATGTTAATTTTAGTAGTAGATGTAAAAATGGAAATGTGTCCAGGCAACACCAAAGAACAGATGTATATACATAGATGTAATAATCAACCATAGAGTAAGGTGTTAACGAAAAACAATACCATATCATAGATAGAATGTTGCTTAATTGTTATGGATGATGGATTACATATATCATTACATTTAATAAAGTTCTGAAATTAAAAAAAAATAAAACATGTTTCATTTCTGAATTAAAAGCGTTATCAAAGAAAAAAAACTGACAACAAAAAATAATACACAACGAAATCGTTTATTAAGCCTATTTATTTCATTCCTATAAAACAACATACCAAATGTCTCTTTTGTACAACATGATATCAAAAATGTACACCGTTATATAAATTTCGTGTTCAGGTAAATGTTACCTAGCTAACGCACGCGCCTACTCCGTCGCTGTCACGTCCTAAATATTATAGTCTTCTCACGTCGCTACTTCTGAAACACGTCGGATAGATGGACCACGCACAGCTCTGTCACAAACAGAAACTCAAACTATAAAAAACACAGGTGTACAGGTATATGAATGGGATATTTGACACGGTCTATAAACCTACATTTTTAATTTGATCTGAACAATCGCATTATACAATTAAAACGTACTTGTATGAACAAAAATGGAACTGTAAAGTTTTCAATTTGCTTACATTTTAATAACTACAAAGTCTTATTGTCCAGGTGAAACTGTGTAATCTAAAGGAACAATTAAATCTTTTATGAACTTGAAACAGACTTTTGGTCCAAATCGATCTGAGACTGACGCTCCCATCTATCTGACGTTAACTATACAAATGACCATACTACTGTCCTGTAACCGCGGGTTTCCATCGCTTAATGACATACAAAAACATCTCATTCTCTATTGACTGAGACAGTTATGTTTTTGTAGAGAAATGTTGGCTATAGAAACCCAGTTATAGATCTATAACCTATAGATGGCGTTCTTATAAGTTTGATGTCTGATTGAATTTTGTATTGTGACCACACTGAGGTAATTGACCTCAACTAAAGGAGGTTTTGTTTCCGCCCCACTTTTATTCTCCGGATGAGGAGTCTATAGGTTACAAATCTATGTCCATAGTTTAGCTGTACAAATATCTACAATATGCGAACATGTATTCAATTAATTATTTAATAGAACAAAATTTCAACCACGCGATGTTAAAACACAAATATTACCAACCATTGCACTTTATACGATTTCTTGAAAGTTACACCAATTGTTTTTTTTTTTACATTTATGGTAAGTTACGCAAATTGTAAATTATAGATAAAGTAAAAACCAGCAACTAAAATGACGTGTGAGTGTTGCCAGATATGCTCAAGTATAAAAAATGGGTAGTATTTTTCTAGTCTATGGGCAAGAACAAATGTTGCGGAAAGACGCGGTGGACGATAAACACATTTGATGTAAAATTAAAATACTGTTGCTAAGACAATTTGTTCGTTATTCCTTTGTACTTTGTTCTCAAGAAAATTACCACTTTACATGCCATTGATTATTTTGTCATATGTAAACTCTGTTCCAAATAATGGCACTGTTCGAGACCGATCAGGTTAGATGTTAGAATAGCACGGGTTATTTAAATTTTAATAATAACATGGCAACATTGATATTCAATGGCAAATGCTTTAATGTAATAGAGAATGATTCGGACTAATATTGTATGCGACCTTATATTAAAATAATTCCGAGACGTTTTCGAAAGTATCATTTGCTTCAAACGCCAGCACTCATTTACCAAAGCACCAAAGAAATCGAGTTCCCTTAATTTAATTTAAAAAAAATCCTTAGTGCAAATCAAACATACCAACAAAATGTTATTGCGTTAATCGTTTTCTATAAAATACTTAAGTTATCGATTAAATTACATTTATATTTAATACAACAAAAAAAAAAAAACATGTGAAACTATACAACAACTCTAGTTAAAATCGTTATATTATAAAATAATTTTTATTTCATTTTTTTTACACATAAAGACATTATTAGCAAAATATCAATCGAATTTTATTGCGTGAATCAAATGAACAATAATTAAGTTAATATAATAATTGGACGATTCCGGTGTAAACAGTACAACGATGGGCTTGATGTTATTACACAAGAATTCACAGGGAGGTATTCACTTAGTCCGACCTCTTACAACTAAAGAAATCAACATATAAATTACTGTAACGGTCTACGTCTAAATTCTGCTCGATTTATCTCGACATTTTATACAAGAAAAAAAAACACATCGAAAATTCAAATAATTTGAACTCTAATACATAACAACCAAAAAGATACACAAGTCTGTTTATAAAATAATTTATAATTTCTTACATGGTAACCCCATTGATAAAGTAATCAGTTTTAAGGCTACAAATAAAAAATACATGCAGTTTTTATTCTTTTTTTTTTCACAAAAAAAAAAATTGGGTAAAAAAAAATGTTTTGATACATTTTTTGTATATCGTGTTAAACCGAGCAGAGTTGAGTTGTTAATTCTTATAATAAATGCCGCCACGTGACTCGCCACCTGCGTCACCGCGATCCACGCAGCCTTTAAACGAAACACCACGCGATATGTATTGGGACAATTCAAAAACAACTTGTGTACAGTCAGCGTCTTCACGTGTCGGATTATTCTGCGATATTTGTTAAAAAAAAAAAACCGACACATTCATATGACAGAACAATAGAAATAATTTCATTAATATCTAGATAGAATTACATTAAAACCTGTAACTATGTTAGAAGATTCCATCACAATTAAATTATAATTTAACTTGAATATATTCTATTCACTTTTGTTTGTCTGTACGTACATTAAGTACGTTTGTCGCTGACTGTACTGACCGAGACGAGTGCATACATTTATGTGAGAAATATACTGACAATTTGTACCGTGTAGTGCAATGTGGGTAATTGACCTATTAAATATATTATGTATTTTAAATTCTGTATTTTATACACACGACATTTTAATATAAACTGTGCTGTGTTCGAGGAGACACATATAGCATGCCTAATGCCTTATATACCTTTACAACTAGCCGTATTGTATATCTAGTAACTATATGTAGAGGTTATATACACCGGCATAGTCACTAAATAACAAACTAACATGTACATTACGAAAATAATTTCGTCTATAAAAAAAAATCGTGATTTTACAAAAAAAAATTGAGTTATCCGATTTAAAGTTAATAAAAAAATCTTATTTACACATCCGTTATGAAAACGACAATAGATTGATTTTTTTTATCATAGAGGAAAAATAAACAATAAAAACCTTTTTGCTAAGCAACAAACAATAAATAACTGGCTTATGTTTAGCCATAGAGAAATAAAAAATAAATTGTATATACTGCAGTATCTTGATTTGATATTTTTTTTTCTTTTAAAACGAATTGAAAAAAATTCAGCGCCACTGCCAGTTTTATCGCCAAAAAGTGGAACACAGAGCCGAATGTGCGTTAAGAATACTTAGAAACTGATTACAGTCAATTTTTTTCCAATCGCTTAATCAACTAATACTGAAAGCACCATTTTATATTATCTAATTAATCGAATCAAATCGATTATACACGATAGACATCGATTACAATTTTGAATTTTGCGCTTTCTCGATTAAACTGTGGCGTAGGTTAAAAATCGTAAATTTTAAAATATTCACAAGGTCCAAAAATACATTTTAAAATCGAGAGAAGTATAATTTGGGGTTGCTTTTTATTTTTATATTTAGAAAAGCGAGCGAGCAGCTCAGGTCGGTGAATGGATTACCAGTGTCAATATTTTCGTCTGGTTGTAAGAACTCGTGCATTTGTACCCTAGAACAATAGGTGGGATTTTTTTCCAAGTTACCGCTGTTGTTGCTATGCGAGCTTCTACTGCTGAAATGCCATTAAAATTATTTCGTCTTTCCTTCACTCTCATTGACAAAAAGTTTTTAACATAGTTTTTCGGCAGTGAAACTTCACCGAAAACAAACTGCTTAAAGAACCAACGTATATTAAAACACGTTTACAATTTGTCCGGTACTAAAGCGAGTTAAATTATTCGCTTTATATTATTCGTAGGACGATAACAAAATGCAACGTTGGGCATACTCATTTGGTTTTTTTTTTAATTTCAAGCAATTATTTAATGGCGCACATTTTTATGTTAGCTGTTAAAGCCAGTAATATTTGTCAAATGTAAAAAAATATTTTTTTATTATTTTTTTTTTCAGATTTATAATAATTAAGTCATCTATACAACTAGGTAATACTGTGTGGATAATGCAGCGTTTTAAACGGTCGTTACATGAAAATAATTTCATTAAGCATAATAATTTCATCTCGAAATTGCAAATTTCATGTCAAATAAATAAAAAAGATAGTATTAGATATATTTCTTTTGTCTGCAAATCCCAAAAAACATGCCAACTCTTACAGTAGGAACTACAATCATTTTCATAGACCGTCTCAATTTTGTTAGGAACAAGAAACTATTTGTACTGATTTTCTATTTTTTTTTTCCATAAAAAAAATGTTATCTTGGGTTTTGCAGTTTGATGTTTTAAGGATGCTAATCTTATTGTCATCGATATAATTTTATTAAAAAAAAATACATATAGTAATATTATAATTACTTCTACAAAATTATTCACTTGAATATTGTCAGCGAATAAAAACAAAACTATCCAAATAATTCCAGAATATTTTAAAATACATTTCATTGGAAACATGTTTCTAACAAAATCCTTTTAACAGATTTCAATTCCGTAAATAAAAAGCGACTAAATACAAAATACATTTGTAAAGATAAAAAAAAATCAAATATCGAACAAACACAAATTTAAAATTCGCTGCCACACTTACAGATTAAATAATTCATAAGAAAAATAAATTTAAAAAGATATAAAATTAAAACCGTCAACATTATTTTTTATAAAACGCAGTTTTTATTAGAGACTTGTTTCTAATGTCTAATGTAATCATTAGAAACATGTTTCTAAAATTTAGAAACATGTTGTAAAAAAATTGTATGTTGCTAGTTATTTTAAATGTCTCATATGACGTAAATAAAAAAGATATGGCCAACGGACGTCGATGGTGTTAAATAATTTATGTATTTAAATAATCGATTCGATTAATGTAACTATGGTGTAAATGGCAACAAGGTCTTTACAATATGTATATAATATATAACACGCAGTCAATCCAATCAGGCACTAATTATAAACTAAATTCATGTCTCCTTAAAATGTCATGTCAGTTCGAATTTCTTATGACATTTCTATATATGAAATAGTTTCATATTATTTTTTCGATACAATTCGTTTATAGATATTTTCATTTTCGCTTATAATAAAAAATATATTTACACCTCTGTACAGTGGTGGACACTAAGAGTAAATCCCAGTCGAATTCAAATCACTTTCGAGTCGATTGTAAAAACGCTAAAACAATATAAATGTAGAGAACTAGGGATCGAAATATCGACATCGTATGCTGTTGAACATTACAACGGCGGGCCTACTGCGGGCAACTTGCGCGGGATATTGTAATGCTAATCGTATATCTGATAATTTGTACAAAAAACAATAGACATGACATCGATTGTTGCGTACAATAACACCGACATCCCTAGTGGACACACGAAGCGATCGTTTAATAACCCCTCAACTGCACATCGCCCTAACTTATATTTGATCCCAAGCGCGATATAAAAAGACGTCGATCGATTATTTTATCGATTAATAAGAGACACCTATCACTAAAACATCGATATTTTACATTTTAAAAATAGAAACATTGATATTATGATAAAATATAAACGTACGCACATACCGCTTGCCGCAAGCTTCACAGCGAGAAGGGGATAAATTAAATTATAAAAAAAAATACAAATCCTTCATAGGGACCACTTACGCACTAAGAAATACCTAAAATGTATAATAGGTACAAATAACGTCCTTACTATCCAGAAGGCAAAATTGGCACTTAATACGAAGTTCGCTCCTCTCTTGACGATCGTCTCGAGGAAGGTCGTGAACGGGTGGGCGGCGGCCCGGGCGTCGGGCGGCCGCGGGGCGCGCGCCTCGGGCTCGCACGGCAGCGCGTGGTACGCGTGCGAATCGCTGGAGACGCGGCTCTCGCGGATGACGAATGTTACGCGCGACTCGAAGGACGGATGCGTGCTCGTGCGCGGCCCCGCCCCCGCGCCCGTGAGGCCCC
>JAODUI010000001.1:1654594-1671348 GCA_027563995.1 Papilio gigon | reverse complement strand
ATGCGTGTTTTACTTACTCGCTTTACGGTTGCGTGCAGACTTTTTTTACATCGTTATAGTTGGTTCATTAATTTTCACGGTCACCATTACATTATCAACGTGCTTGTAAGAATTATATAATTATGGAAATAATATGTATGTAACATAGAAATTCGTTAAAAAATATCCAAAAATATCACGATCGTGTACTTATTTTTTTTTTAAATAAGTTACCGACCCAAAGTTCTTTTGTTACATAACCTGTCCCTCTCACACAATACACTAAGGGTGTCCTTAATGACTATTTTACGTGTTTGAACATGGCAGTTAATTGTTTATTGTATACATATAAAACGATACTATTTTAGGAACATGATGTATATATAATTGTTTTTATATTGCACTGGCCATGTAGAAAACTGGCGACGTACTGTGGACGCCAATTGCCCCTCTACGGAGATTTAGGACAAATCAAAGACTGGCCACCAACACAAAGCTGACATTATTTTCTAACACTTGTATCTTTGTAGTCACGCGCTTTATTGTTTATATTTTTTATTCAAGTGCAGTTGACACCGTCAGCATAGTAATGTACTGAAACAATACGCAGCGCAAACACAGTCGATACCGACGTGGGAATTTCAATAATCAGGGGATAACTGCAAAATAAAATCGTGAAATGTCAATCTGTCCGACAAATATGTCAAGCGCAAACATATCAGCGTCAGTTCTCACTTGTCTCTATCGAGGGGCTCGTGTCTACTTTGAATTAAGGGTGACATCAAGCACGCTGGTCCAGTACCCATTCGTGTACTTCACACACACCTTCGCATTTCCTACACTCGTGTGTGTGTGTGTGTGCGTGTACTTAACTTTATTTGTAAACGATGCTATCGAATTAAGAAATCAAAACATTACATCTAAATGCCCTTGAAGTGTATGATAAAGGCCGATATCGGCTCTTATCATCGCACCGGATAGAAATGATAAATATAAAACAGAAACGGAACATATACAAGTCTGTAATTAAAACAAGTATGTCGGTGATTGTACCCACGCGTATACGATAGCAGAATCAACAATTGCAAGTTATTTGTTATACAAAACCTATAACTTTTTCGCGATATTAAAAAAAAACAACGTAGTAAGTAGCCCATGTGTTTTTCCAGACCATGTTCTACATATTTGCTAAATTACATCCAAATTCATTGAGCCGTTCCGGAAATATCTTCTAACATCATTCAAACATCCAAACTTTCGCATCTATTATATTAGTAAGTAATAAAAGCAGATGACTATGAAAATAAATGATTACAAATATAGATTAGCATAACGAAACCATTGCTGGATGCAGACATCCTACAAATAACCCTTTCATATTTCGATTTTCTAAAATGAAATACAAGTATTTGTTGGCATGTTAATAATGCTTAACCATTCGTATGGTGTTAATTGAAGACGTGTAAAAAGGTACAACGTCTAAATGATTTTTTAAAATAGCTTTTTGCTTTTATCACAAACCATTACACGCAAGACTAATCAGTAAAAGCGAGCAGAAAAAAAGAAATTAGTTTTTTATTAAGACCAGTACCGCAACTTCCCGGCAAAGAACACGCTTCTTTCAACGTAATATCGCCTCCGGCCAGTCCCTTTTGGATCTTTTTCTTTTTTTTTTATAATTAACAAACATTCTTATTAAATATTTCCTGGATTTTTTAATCTAAGTTTCTATATCAAACTAATATTTTCCGAGTAAATGATCACTGGCAACCATAGAGGTTCATTACGCGAAAAAAAAAAGAATAAACTCAAAACGGCCCTTGCATACTGCTACTGATAAAACACTTTTATGACAACATTGTTTTATATCTAGCGGTGAACAATAGTAAATAAACATGACAGTCTTTTTTTTTGTTGTACAAGCTCCATTCATTTTTATCTGAAAACCGTCGCGACAATGTCTATATACAGGAATAATATTTGAAAACCGATATTTTAACAACGAAATGTGACCGAGACACATTTACTGATTAACAATTCCCTTTTCCGTTTCGTTTTTTTATGGTTTCTTGAACCGCAAACTGAGAGTAGCCCAATGCACTATAAACATCAGCTTCAAATGCCATCACACTAACTTATGTTCTCATGGAATTATAATTTCTTAAATAATGGCCAAAAGTCTCAATTTACCCAGTTCGAGTAACCAATTGTCTTCTTTTGTTTTTGTTAGTTTTACCACTGTTATTATGGTAATGGTGTAATTGGCTATTTAGGTACGTATCATGAGAGAAATACTTGAATACTTTACGATGCGAATATTTCATTGTAAGGCTTCAAATTTTTAATAATATGAATAAAAAGGTTTTATATCAGATTGTAAGCAGGATAAAGAATACACGTCTCTGTAAGTGACCTGTAAATTATTTATGAGTTACAAATGATTTTCACTAGACCTTATTTGGTAGAACGTAACAGGTTGGCATAGCAACAATGTTTTATCATCGTTGTCCAAAATAAGGCAACGACGTGCGTTTTGTAATTATAATCGAACACAAATTTGAATATAGAATTAATCTATATAAAGTGAAAGCTATGTAATCAAAAGGTACAGTTAATGTAGTAAATGTGGTGGAGAAAATGAAGACATTTTTAATCAATAAAAAAGTAAAACAAAACACTGCATAAAATAAATTTCTTCGGTCGAATTTCGACAACCTGTTTAATAATTTGCGTCGGTTCGCTTTGTACTAAAGAATGTTATTTCGATATAAATCGATGCAGCAAAATAACGTGGGAACATATGTCCTGCTTGAGATGTTGAAAATTATAAAAATAATTAAAGACACGCGAAGGCCGCTAGAACACGTGCGCGCGGGACCGTGTAGGGTTTTTACGTTCATGACAAATACACTGGCAGAATACGCATTGTGATTAAACAAAAATATCCTCCTTCGTGACTAATACCGCAAAGATAACCTTTTTTTATCATTCGATATATTCCGTACTGTATAGTCTAGGAATAACATCAGCAACTTGTCTTACCGTGGGTTTACACTTCACAAAAACATGTCTTTATCTGTTAAAAACAAAGACAACTTTTTTTTATATGTCAACAGTCGAAACTCACTATACAAAACTGACTTTAAAGTTATATATTTGAAAGGTCAATTGAGTTCAAATTTTAATTGAAAAAAAAACACAGTATAATTAATTACACGAAATTATAGTTTTAAGATTATTATCGCAATATGTTGCTACCATTACGGAATGTAAAAAATAACACTTCATATAACATTGCGAGTTTATAAATTACGTAGTTTTTTTGAGAGTAGAAGTTAACTTGGCTATAAAGACAGCTTGTCTGATTGTTTCAACTAGTCAAATGAGTCATCCAAAGTGGCATTAGAACCAGCATGAAACACAAACCCTCATTCTATTTAATTTAAGAAACATACATGACAATTTAAAGACGGTGAAGTCAACCCGTAGTGGGCCAGCATGGCGGACTATGGCCGAGTCACAGCTAATATAGGGTAGGCTCCTAGCCCCTCAGTGGGGATGTGTGGTAAGCTGATGATGATATGACACTACTATTATTATATTACTATGATTATAATTCTAGCATGTTGATTTAAAACAACTGACCCTAATTACATTGACAAACAAAGTAATAAATATTATTTAATTAATTGTGAAAGCTCAGGTTAGTAGAGGTCAATCAATAAAATCTACAATTTGTAGATAAATGTTTAACATAATTTTGGTTTCATCTAGTTTTTAAGAAATTTAATACTGATTTGACTATGGTCTAGTCACCGTTAGAACTGGGGTAGACTCTGAGCCTCTCAGTGGGGATGATAAAAACAATGAATTCATTATAAATGCAAACTGATGATGATGATAAAAAGAACAGTAATAATTGATAGAATAAGATACACTTCAAACTGTTGCCTACAAGGAAGATATTTTCATTGCTACAACATTGCTCTAACTATAAAGGTCTTTTGGATTACTGGTGAAGATTGGTTTATCTCAAATCATTATTTGTAATAAGGATATATAGATGTATACTTATCTATTCTAAACTAAAAGTACTTTTTCAGCAATTTTATTGCTATTCATTGTATATTTATATAGTAATTAGTTCATTGTATACATTTACATACTTCACATTATGCCATTAGCAACTAGAAGCTTATTTTAAATTTATATAAATATATCTTGATTAATTTTTGTATTAGTTATTTACTTACAAAAGAAGTGACAACATTATGTAGTTACCTATTCCATATTGTCAGAAAAAAAAATCCTATTTCTATTCATGAATAGAAATAAAAACCATAGAGGTTTCTTTTTGAATATTATGGAAAAGTTAACAATCTATAGTATTTGTAACTTAGTATGTATGCAAAATAATAAACATAAAATAACTTACCTTAAAAGAACTGTGAACCAGCGTTTCATCCAAATCAATGACCATACATTTTTTATGCATGTCCTGATGTCTTACTGGTGGTAACAACGGTCGGGGTGCATGGTCTGACATGACCAGCAGAGGGGGTGAGGCCCGGCCATCGATGCTGTTTGCACCATTGCTGCCGGGCGGACCCTTGCCTCTGCCACCCCGCCAACAACATAGAAGGGATCGCAGAAATCCTCCGCCACCACTCGATTTCTTGCTGCCCAGAGCGGTCGACCCCGACACCGGGGTACCGTCTCCTTCATTATGCTGGCCGATGGGCGTTGTCCCTAAAACAATTATTTCTCATAAACCAGTCAATGTAGTCCAATACGCACACGGCACAAACACAATTATTTGACAATCTCAGATTGCGCTCTCAAGGTTGCTCCTCAAAATGTTGGCGCGGATACACGTTCTATTTGTTTACCTCGTGTTATTTTTCTCTCACAATTTAACAATATGAAGATTATATCTTCCACAAGACACTTTTTTAATCAAACACACTTTAAAATATTTTTGCATCAAAGAGAGGTAACATTATACGCTCCAATTCGATGGCAATAGGTAACAGGTGTAACTCTGCTAAGATTTACCTCTATCGGATCCATAGTTGTTTAATTGTTCGTCATCCCGTGACACTTGAGTTATAATGGACGATGCGTCCATTTAAACATTTATTTTTGGCCCTAATACAAATGGCAACGGAGTTTTTATAAAATTTTAACACCATAAAACTATTTTTTATCTCCCTTCTATCTTACAAAATGGCAGGCAGACACTTAGAAAATACCAACAGCAAGCATAGCCAACGTAAAAACAAAAATAGATGTTCCGTCTCTCTTCTTCTTAGGTGTTTTTTAAACAAAAAACAAAACCAGAATAACTGCCAAAGCTGGGATTTAAGGGACGGTTTTACCGTACGAACAAAGAGTAAATAAGAACTCAGTTTTTTCCTTCTAGTACAAACGAAACTTCGATTTCAGAACCAAAAGAAGACTGATCTTGTATAATTAAATAAAAACGAACGAGCCAGCACTAGAATTCAGGCATTTGTTTTAAAGATTTGTAGAAGTTGACGAAATATAAATCCTTTTAATTGTTAAAACACATTTGTAAATAGACGAAAGCAATGAAAAATTCACCGAATCAAAACGTAAAACAAAACAAACGAACATTCTGTGTTCACTTGCATTACTGTCTATATTGAAAAAAAAACCATAATGCCATGATAAACTTATACATTTAGAATGAATTGCTCAATGGTAAATGTCCTGGAATTTTACAATAAATCTGAGGTTTTCTCAGAAAAGCTGAGGATTTTCCGAGTTATTTTTTTTCAGTAACATTCGCTCTTGCTTCGTTCGTTTTATCCAACCAGAGTTTAAGAATACCTTGTTTTACAAGTTGCATGAAATAAAAATGTTAAAACGAAAGCCATTTAACTAAAACTTTTTGTCAAAAGACTTTTTAATGCATGGGATAAATGAAACAAAAAACCTGTTATAATGAAGATAAGGGACCAAATAAAGCATCTTACCGATATGTCTTCGTCATACATTCATATATTTTCAATGGCTTAGGTATTCTATGTTAAATGAATGTTGCAATCTCGCAATGTCAAATATTGACGTTGACTTGTCAAATGCGGTCAGATGAACGTATTGTATACATTTATCCCAAATTTATCCGAGAGTGGTTTAATAACATTCTACTATATTAGTAAATAAGAGTAAGCTTATAAATGTGGTAATCAAAAAATAGACTTCTAAAATATAAACAGTGTTTTGTTAAAACACAAATCACAAAACACTCCCGAACCACAAAATGTCACAAAGAGATACAGGTCCAATTCCAAATCGATGGCTTAATTGCCCACGAAAAGCTGCTGGACTTATTGCTGAGAAATTCTTAGCATTCAAAACCCCCTTGGGTCCGCACTTTAATGAGAAAGTTCCAGTCGAAAATCGATTTACGCCATCCATTTTATTTTTAAATCTGAGAGACCTGAAGGTGCGTATTCGATTTTTGGAATGTCATCTGTCGTAAATAGAAAGTGATATTGTAAGTGAAAATATCCACCAATGTTTACTTATTAAAGATAGGTCATACAGTTCTCTTGTATTATTTTTCTAACATGTGGCTTACTTCCATACCATATTTATAATAAGCACTAAAGCTTTTAAGTCAAAAATTGTAAATAAAATAAGCAGTTCGTTTACGTTGTGTTGTGTGATGTTGTTACATAGCGTTCTTACATTTAGATTAATAACATTTTTATCTTTAAGTTACAATATGATGAATCTAATTCAAAAACCTCACAGTAACATATGTTTTAAATATTTTACATACTTACTTATAAAACAGTAATGTTATTGCATTGGTAAGAATATAACCCATCTATTCATTGCAATTAAATGTACATATTTCTATTACCTTTAATTCAGATAAAATTAGGTCTGTGGATTGACTTAACAAATACCTCAAGATTCTATGATAAACATGAAATTGAGAAGAACGGTTGCAAATACATTAAAATGGCATGCAGAGGTCATGGTGAGACACCTACCAGAGAACAAACAAGGTAGATTTTCTTTAAACTAATTGACCCGACAGACATCCTGTCTTATTTATGATTATTGAAATCAAATGTTCCATATCTCATTCTTTAAGTTTTTTCATAAGAACTTACTAATGACATTGATAAATATAACAAGCAAATATAAAAAGCTGACGAAGGGGAATTGAGAATTACTTATACGTATGTGTGTAACAATAATTGCATTATTTATATACTTAACACCAACAGGCCAATTAGGCAAAGACCATATAAGTACTATGCTTAAGTAGAGCTTCACAAGTATACTAAGTGTTGAAGTAAATATATGAGTTAGTTATTTACTTTTAATTAACATTATATACATTTTCAGGCATTTTATTGACACAGTCAATAATTTTATGAATCAAAATCCAGATGATATGATTGGTGTCCACTGCACACATGGATTCAATAGGACGGGATTCTTAATTGTGTCCTTCATGGTCGAAGAAATGGATTTCAGCTTAGACGCTGCTCTGCATCAATTTGCAGTGAAAAGGTACAGCCAGGATTCTTAACGATCTTCCACATTCAAAATTATCATGTTCCTTGCAATAAGACAAACTGCCCCTTCTTACAAGTAACCAATAAGATAGCATTGAGTGTCCAAACAATGGTATAATAGTAAAAATCGATTAGCTCTGTACACTGATTGATTTTTTTCCTTAGATACAATTAAAAGCTTTATGCTATGGGTTATTGGTTTCATCACATATGAACTGTACAAATAATTCGCTTCTATGGTGTATACCACCAGATTTAAATGACATAGGGACTAGCACTATCCACACATAACCAAAGTCGTATTGTTTATATGAAATTAAGTCGAGATTAAATAATTTATGAGTTGATCCACCAATTAGTGTAATAAGCATTATCAATTTGTAAATTACAGAGAACCAGGTATCTACAAGCAAGATTACTTGGATGAATTATACAAAAGGTATGAAGACAGCGCTGACTTTCCTCCCACGGCACCTCAGAGGCCACAGTGGTGTAACGGTAAGTAACTTGTATATGGTGACAGTTGTACACCCTTAACTAAAATAATGTAGCAATTCTAATAAAATAGTTGAATCCATGCCTTAGTTTTATTCATATCCTGTTTAACAGTAATTGTTTTGAAGAATTTGTGACTTATATGTTCTTTACTTATTTGTCAGAAGACCGCATACTTTGGAAGGCATTGGAAAAGGCTTAAGTCCAACAGTGGGCAGATAAACATGTTGATGGTGATGATGATATTCTTTGTAAAAGATATTCCGGCCACTTTAACAATACTTTCAGCAAAATACAGTAAACTGTGTGGTTCCAATTAAACTTATTCAATATAATTGTATATTACATTTTACGGGCTTTGAAGGCTTTAATATTATTAATATTGAGGAAATTGTTAATTGCAGAGGATGAAGAGGAATATGATGATGATGAGTCACAAGCCAATTCATCACAAGCATCACATTCTGAGGCTAATTCATCTTTTAAGTAAGTTTAACATCTTATAACAACATCAGCTACACTCTAGAGATGTTTGAAAGATTTTTAAATATACATTAGTGTGTATTTCTCATACTAGACCATACAAACTCACTTCCATGGTGTTAATTAGTATGATATACGATATATATAATTTTAGATCAAACAATTACAGACATGAAAGAGGAAGAGGGAAGAAAGGCCACCATATGAAACCTAAAGAGTTTATCCCGCCCATGCATGGAGTAACATTTTATGATAATGAAGATGATGTGTTAAGCATACAGCAAAAAGCTAAAAATTTCTGCAAATGGACAGGCAAAGGCTTTCCGGGCTGTCAGCCGGTGTCTATGACAGTGGAAAATATCAGTCTACTCCAACTCAAACCCTATAGGGTGTCTTGGAAAGCAGATGGTGTACGGTGAGTTTTTATTTACATGACATATATTTTGGCGGGACGGAACATAATGTGACTCCGTGCACAGCTTGTAGAATACCTTGAATGGCAGATTTATTTGAAATTATATAATATTAATAAGTTTTAAGTAAAATTAAGGAGGTTTTTATCATAATACATCCTCTTTTTCTCAGGTACATGATGTTAATTGACGGTAATGATAGAGTGTTCATGTTGGACCGAGACTTCTCAATATTCAAAGTGGACGGACTGATATTTCTACACAACAAGACAATGAAACATTTGACAGACACTCTCCTTGATGGGGTAAAGAAAACTCTGTTATCTTTTTCATTTCTCTATCCGTCTTCACTGATGGGCTGAGCCTGCCCTATTGCCAGCAGTGACTAGTCCATAGTCTTCACACATATCTATGAATTTCTTCGCAAATGTGCAAGTTGCATCACGTTTTCCTTCAACGTAAGAACCTGCACCATTTCGAGTGTGGGCCAGTATTATACATTTTTGTATTATTATTTTCTACATTACTTATATGATTTATTGTTTGTTATAGGAAATGGTTGTAGATAAAGAAGACGGTGAAGAGAAACATAGATATTTATGCTATGATATTATAAGATTTGAAAATCAAAATGTTGGCAGAGAGTCATTCTATCCTGTCCGTTTAATGTGTATAGAGAAGGAAATTATGAACCCTAGGTAACAACTACACCAATCTTACTGTCTTATTCCATTTCTGAAAAAAAATGTTTTTGGAGTCTAGAATTTACTAAAAAAAATATCTGATATTTTTCAGTCAATTTTGATTTGATAGTTGTTACTTTTTGGATGTAACATATGTTTAATAGATAACTGTACGTTAATTTTAGGAATAGGGCAATTGGGAGCGGTATGATAAGTAAAGGTCCATTCAGTGTGCACTTAAAGGAGTTTTGGGACCTGAGCATGACACATTATTTACTCGATGAGAAATTTGCAAAGAAACTGTGCCATGAACCTGATGGACTCATCTTCCAGCCGTCCAAAGAGGTCAGTGATACAGTTAAAACCTTCATGTGTATTGCTGTCTACATATCCATGTTACATTTATATGAAAAATCATTGAAGCATGAAAAATGTTGAAATTATTTAATTTTATATTTCATATGCATGTTTATTACGGTAAAAAATGAATTTATGGATTATTTTATATTGTCTGTGGTAGGGCTATGTGGCAGGCGCCTGCGATGAAGTATTGAAATGGAAACCGAGCGATATGAACAGTGTTGACTTTAGATTAAAAATCACCACTGAAAGTGGAATGGGGTAAGTTACAAATCAGTGTTGCCAACTCTCGAAAGTACACATTAATTTATAAAGAAGGTTTATACCATATAGATTGCAAAAAAAAGCTTTTTTACTTGGGTAACATTTGATATTATTTTTCAAAAATTTCCATTAAGATCGCAACTTGTCAGTTCCTATAAGTATGAATAAATTTTCAGTATGTTGCCAAAGAAGATTGGCTTGCTCTATGTGTCCCGAGAGAAGAATCCAATAAGCAACATTAAAGTGACAAAACAAATGAAGCATTTGAACAATAAGATTATTGAGTGCAAATTTGAGAATGGCCAGTGGGTGTTTATGAGGGAGAGAACTGATAAATCCTTCCCGAACAGTCGCAACACGGCCATGGGTATGTATTACTTTGATCGCTTAACTGTAACTCTCCATTGGAGAAAATTTCCTAGAAAAATTTTTCTTTTCTCTCCCATTTTCTTTAGTAAAACTAAGATAAAGCTACATTTTTCCACACTTACTAAGAAGTAAGTTGTATTCTCCTCTATCTATATGTTTTATTTCCAGCCGTTTGGGAGAGTATAAGTAACCCAGTTACAAAAGAGTACCTGCTAGAGTTTATAAAAAAGAAAAGTTTCCACGACGACTCTGAGATGCCGCCGCCGCCGAAGCGCAGTCGTGTCTAGAATGTTCTTTACTTTAAGTAGTAAATATATGATCACAACTTAAATTATAAAATTGTGTATTATTTTAATTTTTATAAATGCATTTTAATTATCTATGCTAACTGTAATAGAGTTTAGTTTAAATGTGTGCAATGCTACTCAAATAAAACTAACATGGTATTTAAATCAGTTTAATAATTTTGTAATAAAACAATAACAAAAATAAAAAAACCTCATTCGTGAATTATAAAAAAAATAACATTAAAATAAAATTTCAACAAAGACAAGTTATGAACAGAATGTACTCTAAAGACTGGATGGGATTAAATATTGCCATTTTCTCTCGCCGTTAACTTCAATTTCTTTTAATTTATTTTCCTTTGTAAGTTTGGATAGGTGATGATTGACATTATAAGCTGCCGCAGGCCACAAGTGTTCCGGAGTACTGGTGTATATAATTCTGACGAGGTCCATTTCTGTTAACTGAGTGTCAGCATTAACTTTTAATGTCTCCAATATTTGATTCTCTCTTAAGTTTCTGTGAGCTATGTAGTATTCAATTTTTTCTATAGGATCCTAGAAACAAGATTAAACATTAAAATCTGTACAGTTAATAGCATAGGAGTGTCTGTATGTAATGTAAAAAAAAACAATATTTAATGAACATGATGTATTTATGTTGCTACTAATGTACAAACATTTTTTTTAAATCTTTGGTCTGTCTGTTTGCAAGTCCTTATTTTTTCTAGGTAAGCTCCAAAACAGCTTAACTGATTTTCACTGTATTTTTAGGCTTATTTTTTTCTTCATTTGATTTATTCTTTTCGATCAAAAACAAAAGCGTGTAGGCTTTTTTAATCTGTTCATAAACATGATAAAATCAGCCAACTTAAAAGTCTACAACATATAAGTTTATTATTTACTCACCTCAACAACATTACCATGGCCGGGATATATGATGTTTGGGTTCAAATCTAGTATCTTATTCAAACTCTTCATATAGGTGTATAAATCCTCAAATACTGCAGTGCCTTCACCCAAAATGCAGTCTCCACTGAACATAATATTTTCTTCAAGCAACGTAAGCACAACATGATCAGTGGTATGACCGGGTGTGTGGTGTATTTTGACAGTAGCACCTTCAACTTGAATTTGTTGGCCGTCAGACAACCAGTTTATGGGTACTGATAATTGGTCATCTTTATTATCCTCTTTACTTCTCTTGTGCTTCCATATTTTTGGTTGTTCTGTAATATTTATTTTGTTTCATTTAGTACAATTTTATTTGCCAGTTATTGCTTATGTATGGCAGGTCTGAGTGCCACTATGAGTGTACTACACTATATTAAGTGTCTCTATTAGTAACCAATAAGTAATTAAGTGTGAGGGTTGAAATAATTAGCTAAAATAAGTCAACTTACTGGCAATGGTACCATATAAGTCCTCAACACCCCCAATATGATCATGGTGCCAGTGTGTCACGACTATATGCTCGATATTGACTTCTTCTGTTTGCACCACATCTTGTAAATTTTTCTGATATTCAAAAATGTTTTTATCGCCTGTGTCTAATAATATGCGACTAGAAATTAAGTAAATAAAGATCATAAACTATTAAATATTAAAAACATCTTTCAGTTAATTACAAGTCTGAGTATTATTTATACGCACTTTTTACCGGTTCCAATTAAATACGTATTTGTCCCTTGCAGGGTCATAGGTCCAGGATTACATCCTAGTATCCTTATTATTCTACTTGAGAGTCTGGTCACAGTTGGAATCACAGCTGACATTTTCAGGAAAATAAAAAAGGGTCAAAGGTTTAATAAAATGATAAAAAGGATATATAAAAAATTAGTCAGATAAGACTGGATAAGATTAAAATACTTATTTGTTTTTTATCATTTGACGTCTTGTAAATAAACATAAAACACAGATAGAACACAAGTCCACCGAACGTTAATTTAAGAAATTGAGTAAACATTGAAACATTAATATGCAATTTTTTTTCTTATCTACAAATAATAAGTAAGCACTAAATGTTATAATTAAATAAAATGAGAAACCAATGCAACCGTTCTGACTTGAAGTGACGTCAACATTATTAATTTTGTACTCCGACATTTACATAATAAAATATACTTTCATGATGGTGTACTGATGTACCAAGAATTCTAATTGTTAAATGTAATTAAAATAAAGTCCTATCTGGAAATAAATTATTTAAAAAGTCATTTAAAATTAACTTTTTACATTCTGATGGGATGTACTCTTTGGGAAATGTCATCAATTTTCTTGTTATTGACATGAAAATTGACATTCATTTTGACGTTTAAAAAATGGCTGGTGCGTTGACGAGGGTTATTCAGGGATCTAAAACGCATTTGGGTAAGTAAATTTTATTTTCCAAAAAACAAACACACATTCTGCTATCGTTTAATATCTTAATAATTTTGTAATTAATTAAAGGTATTTCAATTTATAAAATTAAATTAAATACGTAGATAACTTGCTTACATAATTTTGACATATTACAGGCATAGTTGGTCCATTGGCGAATATCAACAATGGGTCTGTTAGATTCCAACAGACCAAGACGAAATTTGGGCCTTTGTCGGACAGCGATCGTGTATTCACGAACCTCTACGGCCGCCATGACTGGCGATTGAAAGGAGCCCTGAAGAGAGGAGATTGGTTCAAGACTAAAGATATCCTGCTGAAAGGGACGGACTGGATTGTCAGTGAGTATCTGCTATAAATCTGAAGAATTATATAACCCAATATACTCTAGTCACAATGTTCTGCTAAACTAACTTGCTGTAGTCTTGAAAAAATGATTTAAAACATTTTCAATAAAATTTAACAAGTATACTATCATCCAATAAAATTGCTTAATTGGTATTAAATTTAGTTTTCAATCAATCTTAACACGAAACTTCTATAATTCTAAACTTATCAAAAATATAAAATACAAAATAAAATACCAAACTTTTTTCTTTTGGTTTAAAGATGAACTCAAGACATCAGGTCTCCGTGGTCGCGGTGGCGCTGGCTTCCCCACCGGTATGAAATGGTCATTCATGAACAAGCCATCAGATGGACGCCCAAAGTATTTAGTAGTGAATGCCGATGAGGGCGAGCCAGGAACTTGCAAGGATCGTGAGATCATGCGACATGATCCGCACAAGTTAATTGAAGGGTGTCTGATTGCTGGCCGAGCTATGGGTGCTCAGGCTGCATATATTTATATCAGAGGAGAGTTTTACAATGAAGCTAGCAACTTGCAAGTTGCTATTGCAGAGGTAATTATATTCATACTTACGGTATTGGTATTAATAAGGAAAATATCCAGCAATTGAGAGAACAAGATGACATGACATACTGCCTAGTAATGTCAGCACCTAAAGATGGCTAGCAATTCACAATGGTATAGTTTTTGCACAAATTCCTGCCGTACACAGCCACATCATACAACAGTCTGTACTCGGTGGTATTTACAAACTAGTAAAATTTAGGGTCCTACATGAAGCAAGCTTACCTATTTTTCAAAGATGTACATTGCATCTGTGGTTGATTAAATTACTTAGTTTTCTACGTCATTTTGTACACGTGAATCTCTTTTCAGGCATACCAAGGAGGTCTGATTGGTCGGAATGCCTGTGGCTCTGGGTATGACTTTGATGTGTTTGTGCACCGCGGCGCCGGCGCCTACATCTGCGGAGAAGAGACCGCGCTCATTGAGTCTATTGAAGGAAAGCAGGGCAAGCCGCGCCTCAAGCCTCCCTTCCCTGCGGACGTCGGTCTCTTCGGTTGCCCCACCACGGTCAATAATGTCGAGACTATTGCTGTTTCGCCCGTGAGTATAAACTGTATAAGATAGCTAGACACAATAAATACAATAGATTAATGTCTAGTATTGAGAGATTTTGGTGAAAATGTATGTACAAAAATATGTTATTAATTCTAGTTTTTCAAATTAAATAAAAATTCTGACAATGTTTTTTATTATTTAAGTAATTAATCATAATTAATTAATTGTTTGGATTTTATAATTTAAAAAAATCGGTTTACGAGTATTATTGCTTTATTTATCTTAGCCTTAACACTTTATTTTGACGTAAGTCTTTCCCCTCATAGACAATATGCCGTCGCGGTGGTGCGTGGTTCGCGTCCTTCGGCCGCACGCGTAACTCGGGCACGAAGCTGTTCAACATCTCGGGCCACGTGAACACGCCGTGCACGGTGGAGGAGGAGATGAGCATACCGCTGCGTGAACTCATCGAGAGACACGCGGGCGGCGTCACCGGCGGCTGGGACAACTTGCTGGCCATCATACCGGGAGGATCCTCGACACCGCTGATTCCTAAAGAGTGAGTCAAATTACGTAAATTTGCCTCCATGAGGCAAGAAAAAATTCCTTGCCTCAATGAGACAAATACGTAAACAATTGCTTCAGTGAGGCAATCGTTTTATATTACATATTTTCTTTTACCTCATTGCACACATTGCCATAATTTACATATTTGCCTCCTTGAGGCAAATACTATTTCACTAGTCGGAAGTGCACAAGCAAATCGTAAAATTATTGTTCCGGTGGACCCCTCGAGTATTTATCTACAATTCAGAATATTATTTCATTTGAATAGCTTGATTTTAAAGCAGCTAAGCAGCTGGTGTATGCCTTGGTCATGTAAAAAATGAAAGTGTTCAGAAACGAGAAACCTTTGAAGTAATACAATGAGAATTTCATCAATATGCAAGTAATAAAAAAAACAAGAGTTTAGGTTAAATTCGTGCAGAAATCTTTGTTTATTTAACAAATGTAAATTACGTGATAATGGATGATTGCAGCGTGTGCTCCAACGTGATGATGGACTTCGACGCGCTGGTGGCGGCGCAGACGTCGCTGGGCACGGCGGCCATCATCGTGATGGACTGCTCCACGGACATCGTGAAGGCTATCGCGCGCCTCATCATGTTCTATAAGCACGAGTCGTGCGGCCAGTGCACGCCGTGCCGCGAGGGCGTCTCCTGGATGAACAAGATCATATACAGGTACCCGCAGCTGCATGGCCACCTAGGCACGGTCTACACTACATTTGTATCAAATTTTCCATTTAGTTATTCCCGGGCATACGCAATAATATCCATCCATCAAAATTTTCGCATTTATATGTTTCTTATCTTTGAAACCACTAATATTTTATTTATATGTACAACTAAAATTGTTTATAATAGGTTATTAATTATATTTCAGATTCGTGGATGGTAACGCATCGCCGAAAGAAATTGATATGCTCTGGGAAATCTCCAAGCAGATTGAAGGTTAGCAAATATTACTGTAATTATATTATTAGAAGTTGTAAGGAAAGAAAACTTTAAACTATCGTACAAATAGTGTACATAATGTAAATTTATATCTAATTTGTTATATTTATATAAATTATTGTTCATTTACTACATATCCGAAAGTCTAATTCTAATCCCATTCCATCCCCACCCTTTTTATGAGAAAGTAATGTGAAGAGAAAGTTTACAGAAGAGGGAACGAATAGAAAAGGGAAATATTCTCATACTATGCATCCACTCCTCTGTCGATTTAATTTAACTTTTGCAAATGCGCACGTCTGGGTCACTTCGCTACTTTAGCGAATACAGACAACTGAATAAATATATCATTATTAATTGAGAAATGTCAGTTTTAATATCAATATTTATTTGGAAAATACTATTTATAAAACGGCTCAACTCACTTGTAAATCGGTGTCAGTACCGACTAGTTTCGAGCCCATCGGGGGCTCTTCTTCAGGGTGACGTAGGTTTTCTTCGACGGGTAATTAGTTAATCGTCCTTAGAGTACAGCATAATGATCATTAACAA
>JAODUI010000001.1:1613825-1646224 GCA_027563995.1 Papilio gigon | reverse complement strand
GCGGGGCGCAGGGGGGCGGCTGTCCGCTGTCGCATCATTTCGAAATTCATTTAATGCAGTACAAAATCAACACGATATATCGAATGTTAAAGGATTAATTAATATGAAGAATAACAATTTATTTCATAATATTGTAGGAGGTAAGCCTGACTTGTAATGTAGGAATGCGAGTTAATTTTATTTCCTTAGAATGACACTAACATTGAATGTTATCTGTAACTTCTGCAAACTGTACTGTCTAAAAGATATTAGCAATTCTCACGACACTATCTATCCCAACACGTGACGCTGTTTCATACGAAAATAAGATTACATCACGTGATCAGTCAATCTTTGGAATTGATTAATTCGAAGCATTTCTAAAGAAAATAAATCGAGTAAAGACAGGTGTGTCGATTTCAAAAGTAAAATGGAAATTCTCGAATCGTTTATATTTAGATCGTTTTAAAATACCCCCATAGGGGCGCCGGTTAATTTAATGTTACGCCGAAGGGCTAATCTATTTTAGTCGACAAAAATCCATTACGTTCCATTACAGCGTCAAAGCGTGCGGAGCTTCAGAAATACGAAACTTTGATTTCACGAAACTTGCGAGATCGTTGCGCGCCAAAGCTCGCAATAAATATAAAGTTTGCTCAAAGCGTTGTTACTACATCGGCTGCGGTCTACGCTGTTTTCACTAATCGCCTCGGTCTCGAGACCGGAGACCGGAGACTGTTACAAACATTACGATACTATTGCGATTAGCATAACCCAGCGACATTATTGAAGCGAGATAAGGCGATAGTGATTTATTATTTATATGTTATTTATTAGCTGGATCGTGACAATATTTGGCCGGCTGGCACCCGCTAAAGGTTACTCTCGTTAACTACGAGTGTCGCAACCCATTCGGTTATTGAGAACTTCGAGCTTCGGATGTAACTACATCGAACTTACATTTCAACAGTCAATTGATATAAAATAAAAATGTATAGGTTTAAATGTCGACAGTGCATCAGCGTAAGGGCGTCGTCCTCGTATCAGATTTAGCGGCGCCTGCGCAACAGCTCCTAATTAAAATCCGCTGCAGCGACGCGGCGGTGCGGTGCGCGAGCGGGCGCGGGCGCGACGTCTACAGCCGCGATCGATTCGTATTTCGCAAGCTCGTAAATGAGCCGCTTGGTGTCGTAACGCGGTCGGAAGGTTGGCCGGATTTCCGAGCGGCGCGGCCTCGAAGGATTCTCGCGCCGCGGACCGCTTGAGAAAGGACATACCGCCCCGCCGCCCGCGCCGGCCACTCTGTCACGCTGGCCGGCCGTAACCTAGCTTCTGACGCACTATATTAAACAGTTATTGCTGACTTACGGCCACACCTTCTCAGTCTTTATCTAGCGGATTTGGATTCAATACTCATTATTTGTAATAAAACCGCGTGTTTAACTTTCTTTCCGGCGGGCGCGATGGGCGTATAGTGAAGGAGGTGTGGGAGATCGCCCACAATTAACGGGATGCGCGCTTTCGCAACGACGAGTGCGCGCTCGACGCAACCCTGAAAGTTTCGTAATGAACAATGGCGGCGGCGCGGCGGTCGCACAGCCAGATGCAGCGCACATGCATGCACTTCCTGCTCGCGTTATATCGCTTGCGCAAGCGCCCCCGGCCGCCGATATACAAAACGGAATGATGCGACGTGCAGCGACCGCCGTTGCGAAACGTCGCCGCCTAATCGTCCGCGGTGCACGGCCAGTTGTTCGCTCGCCGCTTCCTAGCCCGCATCTTAGTCATAGGTTTTCGTAATGCGCGCCGTAGGGACGCGTGCTGTCGCAAGCGCGTTGCCTCACCGAGACGCCGGGATACGTTGGGAAACCATCCCGACCATGTCCAATTATACTGTGCGTTGCACAATTCCGCCCCGCGGACGATGGACGCGCCGTGTCATTTGACGGATACACGATGCGAATGTTTAGAGTATTTTCATTACCTATGCCGGCATGCCTTAATACACGGATATTTGCGATACTGAATGTCGGCCGTTGTTGCGAAACTTTGTGCAATCGTCGCGCGGTACTAAAACATCTGTCGTGCAGTTATCGGTATGCTTCCACGCTCCAGAATTTAGGTCTCTAAACTGCGCTAGGAGCTCGGTTTGTTTTATCGCGGCGATAACGCAAGTCGAACGTTTTGAAACGCGCTGGGCCGCTTGCGAAAACTCTAATGTGAACATCGGTTGCAAAATTTGTTTTAGTTTTAAAATCGAATGCGGCTTGTGGCGGCGCGGGCGATGGGCCGCAAGCGGTGACATTCGCCTGCGAGCAGATCGGGTAGCGCAACGCCGCGGGCCGTATTTGGCAGGCGCGCTGCGTGCGGAGCGCTCGGCCGTGTCACAATGGCGCGGATTATGAGCTCGTTGCGATATGGCGTGTTGCAAGCGCGGGCGCGCGTCCAAGCGCCGCTCCCGTGTTGCAACCGTGCCCGCGCCCGCGAAGCTCCCGCCGGCTGCACCGCCGCGCGCACCGTGACACCGTACAATGACCCGCCCATTACGCGAACGTTGTGCAACGAAGAAAGCGTCCGGTACGCCGCCCGCGAAAACAGTCCGAATTCTCATCGATCTCCGTCACGAATTGCCGCAATTACACCGTTACGTGGCGGCGGGCCTCGGCGAGCGGTCGACTTTCTAACGCGGGGTCGGTGTACGCGCCGTGTCGCAATAATTTCTCCGATGCCGCGAACGAAGAAAGCGCGACCTCGTCGCTATTTTGCAATCGCGAGCTCCGCGGGAAAGAGCGGTAGAAAGCGCGTGCCTCCCAAGCGACGGATGCACTCGCCGCGCCGCGCCGCACCTCCCACAAACGCAGCAGGTCGTGTCCGACGAGTACATGGAATTGGGCAAACGGGCGCGGGGTTGCGCAAGGCCCGATAAACGCGCGGGCCCTTGTCACCGCTGCGCTGGTGAAACATTTCCGTTCATTGACTCTTCCCGATTAAATGTTATGTCTGTTTCGAAATACTTTCGCGTACGTAACACTCGCGTCCCGGCGATGGCGTTTAGCGAAAAGTGATCAGTCTGTTTTATTGTATCCTTGATCTTTCTGAATAAGCTGAAGATAGTGCTGCATACTGCACATGTCGCAAGCTCGCACGAGAGTCGGCACATAACTCTAGGAACTTCTCAGTTGGGATGCGAGGCGGAGTACCGTGGGGTAAGAGTTGCGCGCGGCGGGTTGCGTGAGCACTTTCATAACGCGTTGTTACGTTTCTAGTCGACTTCTGTAACGGTTGGGAAACGCAGCGGTAAAAAGCTGCCGGTCCCATATCGCGGATGAGTAATCATCATTACACAGCGCGGCTGGAAAAACGCAACGCTTCGCTCGTGTGGTCGCGCCTTAAGTTTCACGTAACATACCAATAGCTTACATGTCGTCGTAACTCTATCAACAATCCAGCTCTTACAGAACAAAGGTACACATGTAACAAAGACCTTGTTATACAATGATTTACAGTTCATTTTCTAAGCGACATATTGCATAATGCACGGTGCTCTCCTAGCGGAGAGATACTGTAGCCCTAAGACTAACCTCAATTAAAATGAATTTTTCAGAAGCGCTGGTTATTTAAATTCAAATACAGGCACACGTAATGGGCACGTACTTAGGTACACATAGCATAGGTGCGCCCGTCACCTGGAGGCAGGTGGACCACAGAGCAGCGTCGTTTGGCAGCTGCCTGACAGATGCGGTCTGCGGTCCGCGGTCTCAAAGCAACTCGACATCCGCGCGCTCGGGTCATGATTGTTCCCGCGCAATCGCTTCCTCCTCATTATTGGAAGTCGGAAGTGCGAATCGCTCGCCTCTGTACCTCCCCTGTTTTACTGTATGTAAGTAAATCCGAAACGGAATTATTTTATATGTACGTTTGTACTTAGCATTGAGTTGCGCACATCTGTATCCTGCTTTGCCGTGCAACTTTACGTAATACAGTTTAAAAAAAAAAACAAAAGACGGTTTGCAAACTTTTTCTATTTGAATATAATTTATGAAATATGATAGAATATAAAATGCCATATAATAAAGGCAAATAAGTGTATAAGTAATCAAAATGGTTCTTGTTTTAGTGGAATGATGTCCAATATTGTAGATGCAGGTACTAGTCAACAATTGTGTCGTTTAGTAATGTCATAAAAGTGTATTATTAATCATAAAGTTGCAGGTGAGGACGCAAGAGCTTGCGATACGTTGGATGTTGCGGGCTGTACGGCGACACGGCGACGATTGCAAACATTTCGCTAACGGCACTGGATCTTACGCGACACCTATACATTGAAATAAACAGACTTGATACGTTTGCATCGAATACCGTTAATAAAATATTTCCTGGATAACATTCGTAACTTCTATAAATTCGATTCTTGATTAACCGGTAAATTATTCCAAGTTGAAATGACGCAGATTTATACGCGCGAGTGTCGGGCCAAGGCGGTGTCAGGCGTTTGGCGTTTTGTAAGGATTTGCAAAACGCCCCCTGTACCACGCCATATCAAATATATAAACTTTATTTCATAATACACATTGCGTAATTCTAAACAATTGTAACGCATGCGTAAAGCGGACATACGACTAAATTCTGTTGCACTGATTGACAGATTTATTTTTTCTTTTTAATTAAAACATTGTATTCATAATGTCACTGACTGATCATATTATAAATTTTTTTTGTTCCAAATTTAAATACTTTTTTTTCTGGATTTCAACAATTTTATAATTCACTATTCGAATTAATGTGCACAGATGCAACCAACCTAAAGTAACGGAACGGATGACGCAGGACTGTTTCGAAAACGCGAAATAGGCGATGTTGAGATTTCGTTGCGAAATGTGTTTTAGCTCGTGCCTAGAGAATGCGTGGGTCGACAAATAGGTTTAATCTTTGACGATTTGCAACGACATCGTTACTTAATTAATGTATTGTTACACCACGATAACTGTATTTACATGCCGGTTTACATCCACTGAGTACCGTCAGTTTAATGACTAAATTCTTTAACAGCTAATTCATATAGTTATTACTGTAGAACGATAGTGTCTGACCTGACGGGTATAAAAACACTAAACAGCTCACTAGCGCCCCTCTATAAGAAAAAAACACTATTGATATTCTATTTTGTTATTTTTGTATCGCATTTTATCAACTTTTAAATATCATTTGTTCTAAATGTCACTTGACATTTATTTTAACAAGCGAATTAGTTGGAAAGATAAATAAAAATAAAAACTCGTAAATCTAATAAAAGTCGTCTTCGTATTCAAATAGAAAATCGAATGCCCAACTGTTCTATTGACCATGACATAATTTCTGACTTTTAATATTCATTTATTATCTTTAAAAAAAAGTTTTGTATAACAAACTAATAACAAGATTAACATGAAATGTCGGACAAGGCGCTTTCTTTAATGGTGTTTAGAGAATTCCGTATCCGGCTCTCATTAGGTCGCCTTTGTAACGCGAATGTTGAACGCAAACTGCAGACAAATAGTTTTCAAACGAGCTGTCACTTTGACAAGATAAATTTATACGTCGACTTTAAATTAATCTATTAAAAAAAATATAAACGTTCTTTATATTTAATCTTTTTTTTTCATATTTATTGTCATTTATATTTTAAAAAATTATTTATTTTCGTTTTTAAACTAAACTCAGTTATAGTCTGAAGAGAATTATAAAACCCTCTGATTGAAGGAATTTCTAAAGACCTTTACTTTATGTGGTCGTTTGAAGCGACCTCTAGCTCAGGATTTTTGTATTCTTCATTATGTTATACTCGCAATAACTTCAGTCATTGTTGTTTTGAGGGAGTCTATTTATAAGTAAACAGGTACTGAGGACTGGTCTCGTTACCTGTATGTGGTGCAGTTGTTACCACCTGCTGCACTGGACCCGGTCTATTAGTGTTTATTGTTACACCATATGTGACATCTCGTGACGATAGTTAGTGATTTTATAATTACGATGCTGTCTTATGATGACAAAGAAGTTTCTATCTTGCCAAGCTGTTTTTTGTAATGTGAATGAATATTAGTTGTTATTGTATCTTTGTTAACAAATGTGGTATCATTAGTTATCAGTTGCTTACGTTATAATAGATTGTAATTAGTAATAATAACATATGATTCATTATTTTTTTAAACATATTCGCGAACTTTATATCAAGTGCCGACGTCATAGTTGTAATTGAATTCAATAAACCTTTTGTGCAGCAAGTTAAGTGATTGAGTGTGCAGCCGATCTGTATCTCGGCGTGGAGCGAATCGGGCCAATGGCTGCAACAGCGCCGACCCCAATGACGTCGCGCTATCGCCACGGCGATAACGCACGGAGACCCCTCTACTATTACTCAAATTGCATATTAAATGCATTCAATACACGCACTACATTGACGGCTAAGCACATTCAGCGTAGTTCCCGTCCGAAGTAAAACCGCAATGTACACTTTAATGGCTCCAAATTACACAACATTAGTGTTTAGCATAGAAATATACGAATACAAAACAATCGAGTAGTACGTACGCGTAATCGACGCGTGTGCGAGAAAAGTACAGCTTTCGCAAAGTTGTTTATATCGATCGTATCGGAATGTTTCACGAAGTTTGTAAATAGACCTTATCGTGATAAATAAAATAACAAAATAAATATTATCGAGAGTCGAGAACGAGTTTCTACCGTTACCTTCCTCATGAAAATACGAGTAAACATCCGAGTGAATGCGACCCGCTCCGAAACGGGTTCCTGTATTCACGAAACATCGCGACGACACCACAACAAATGTATAATCGATCATCGATTCGATGGAGCGTATCCATTCCACGAATTGTTTACGCGTCCACGGCGGCCCGGGCCCGCTAATCGGCGGCGACACGAATATTTTCTAGTTCAAAACACGAAAGTTCATAGGCCTTATATGTACGTTTTGGAATTTAAATGCTACTTGCGCTTGTGTGAATCGAGAACGTGTATCGAATATGATTCGATCGCGTCGATAAACAAACGACCGCCAGGCGGCGGACGATGCCCTTGCGATTCCACCTCTCCGATGACGCTCTGGGCAGCCGGGCCCGGCCGCTCACGGCACCACGCGACGTATGTGGCACGACGAGACAGCGGTACTTTCTCGTCGGGTACCGTTCGCCCGGCGAAATGATACTAGGCCGATGAAAGTTCCGATAGCCAACTCGTCGATTCGATATCTGATGATATGACCGCACTGGCCGTAGCCACAACTACGCACCTAAAATTTTTTGCCGCACCATCGAACGCTCGAGATGAGATCATAAAAGGATCAATGCTCCACGCGAACTCTAAGGCAATGATCGAGTCGCTTAGGGTCCGCGAACTCGGTCGTTCACCTCAGCCACCGCTCTTTACTATCTCGACGCAATGATGTAACTCAGAAAATGCGGAAATCGTAATTTCTAACGCGAGCGGTTATGTCATGGCCCCGCGCCGAGATGCACGCCGTGAGAGGTCGCCGAACTTGCGAAACTACACCTGCCACGGCTGAGGGGCGCGGCGCGGCGCCGGCCGGTGCAACGAAGAAAGCGCGGAAACACAAGAGCGAATATTACAGCGTTACGTGGGCCCAGGACAAGCACAAGAATTGTCATCTAATTTCCTAAGCTTAATCGACGTCATATTCAAAAAGTCGGCGTCGACGGTCGGCCGTGGACGCTTGCACAATCCGCGACGGAAGAGAGTGCGGGCGAAACGGCATACCGCAATGATGCAATAAAGAAAGTGCGGAACTGAAGTAGGTTTTCCAGCGCGGTGAACGTACTCGGCCATTAGCCGTGTATCATTTGCGTCGGCAAAGGCTCTAGAGGCGCGCGGCCGACGACCCCGCGGGGAGCCACGGCATTCGCATTCGACTCTATGATAAAATACGGTCCGCTAAGAAAATTACGATGCGGAATCACGACGCGCGGTCGACGGCGCGCCGACACCGTAAGACGCGATTGCGACCCAAGATAATACGACACTCGATGCTTGAGGAAAACGTTTGTACAAGGACATGTACACGAAGGTAACGCGACCTTTCAATAGGCGAAAAAAGTTTAATTTAAAGGCGATATGTCAAGTTCAGCATGTGCGAGGCCGGTGCGCGAGCGCGGCGGGCGGGGGGCGCGTTGACAATGAATGGCAAAGCACCGTTGTACTTGACCCAGTATTCGGACCGTCACGGGCCGCCGGCGCAGCGCTCCACGAACGAATGCAGCCACTTACCGTACACCACGTCGACATCATCAACACAATTAATAAATCGCACGCACATACACAAAAAAAATATTGCAAAATTTCAGCTGCGTCCGAAATAAATTTAAAATCTATAAATGATGTGAGATTTTTTCACATGAAAATAATGGCGCTTACAACAAAGAGCGCTTATGACACCGCTGACATTGGTATACTAGATTACTAGGCCACGGCAAAAAAATATATAAATAATTTGGCAGCGGCGCCGGCGGCGGCGTCAGCTTGGTTTACGTCAATCAAGAAGATATTGAAATCGTCTCGCGTCAGACGTGCACCTTGATGATATCATTGTTTTGATACGAGATAGTTTCGGAGTTAAATCACTCAATATTAGTGGCGTGTGTTTATATCGTAACTATAGCGTCGATATTTACGTGTCCATATTTAATGCATATTTGCTTTATATAGATGTATTCGTAGACAAGTGTCTGACGTATGCAAGCATCTGTCATTGCGCAAGGTCGCTATTGCACCTGCTGTGTAGTGTCGTTATGTCCGTTAAATTATTAAAACTCTATAGCTTTTTAGCACATATATTTTTCTAGGACGAGTGGTTAATAAAAAAAATTGTACGAATAAATGATAAAATTATACTGCGGCTTTGAAATTTTAAGCCGAACGAGAAATCAAGCGCTGCAGTGCTCGCGTCGGGCCGGCGAGTCAGCGGGGCAGCGAGGCAGCGGCGGCGAGCGCACTCGTAATAATCCAAGTGGGTTAAGGTTCCATCAAGGATTTGTTGCGGCAAAACACCGCTCCAAAACGCCGAGCGTTCGTTACTATGAGCTAACTGCACGCCGCCGGTTCCGCTGCATTTGTACATTACAACCTTTTGTAATTTTATTATTACTTTTTTTTTATTTTATTTTACGACATAGATCGTTAAAGGCGACCTACAGTCTACAAATATTCGAATGAAGAATGGAGATTGTATTTTTTTTAATTTTCGTTCAAACAGCCAACTCATTTGTCTCTTTATAATGGCAACGATTCATTCACCTGTCGAAGACGGTTAAGAGGAGTTGAAAAGAGATGTCCTTTGTTTAATTAGCGACAGACACAAACAAAAGTAAGTCGATCGTTAGGCGCGTCCCTTTGTCCCGACACCTAAGCCCAGGACAATGGAAACGTCCTTTGAAAGGCTTTTGAGTTTGGCGAGCGCTCGCAGGCGAGCCGAGCCGAGCCGAGCGCAAAACAAACAGGTTAATAAGTTTCAAAACGATCCAGATGTATTACAAAAGCGGTAGCACACAACTGTTTGGCAACTGCACGGCCGATTGTTTCGCAACTCGCATCGCAGCGTCCGGACCACTCGATTAATTGTTTCTATCGTTCAATATCGACTATTCGATTCTTTTGTTTAAAACAAGCGCTTTGTGCCGCCGAGTGGTTATTAAATAAAAAATAGAGAGTTCTTAAATTGTTCTCCGCTGCACTCGTCCTCTTTTGTTACCACGAAGTACGTGCTATTTGTAAACATTTTTGCAATGTTATTGTAATTAATTGAGACGCGAATGTTTTAAATAATTTGATATTTCGAAACATATGGCCTCGAAAGAATAATGTAATTAATATTATTAATACTATTATAATTGAGTTCTAACGACCCGCTTTCAATGAAATAGGTATGCTAAAGTGCAGTTTGAATGTCCCAATACGCGTGAATAAAACCTGATATTGTGAATACGAGACGTTGTATCGAATTTCGGCGGGCGCATGTAACCTTTGAGGGTTACTAATATTGGTACACTGATGCAATTGACTTGTGCAATGGACTTTTAAATAAATATGCCTATTAACCTTCGATCGAGTTCGGCCTTTATATCTACTGAATATATTTCAGTTTACAAAATGGTGTACGTAGAATGAACGTTACACATTATGCTATAAATATCGTTAATAATGGTAGATGTGTGCTCAGGCCGGCGGCAGCGGCGGCGGAGGCGGCGGCGGAGGCGGCAGATGTGCGCGCAACTATTATACCTCAGACAAAGGCAGGTAAAGGACCGAGTCTCGACTCGCCATGTGCTGCGTGTCACTTTTTCACATGTTTAATGTGGATTGAAAAAACTAATCTGACCGGACAGATGCTAGAGCACATGCGCACACAAAAACACGGCCTCATCTAACAGATGGAGAATCATATATCCGAATCGATTGCCCGCGCAATCAACGAAACGGTTTGGATACGCGTTGCGTAACTACGTCAGAATAATTACAATGGCTTCCCTTTGTTACAAAAGAGAGAAACGAATCGAATCCCAGTTATCAAAATTAATAACGGCAAAACCAATTTACTATGATCGCGTAATATCCTGCCCGGAGCATTTACTGAGCTCGTCAGAGTTTTCAATTTTCCTCGCGACGAGGGAAATACAATAAATGAACGATTGGATATAACTTTGCCGTATACAAATAAAATATATTTTTTTCTATCATGTAGAAAATTGTACATAAATTTTGACGTGGAATCATTTAACAGTGCATTCCAAACGTGTTGTACAACATTAAAAGTTTGATCGAAGAATAAAAAAAAAACAGCAAATATTGACCTCGCTGCATATGTCGAAAGCCAAACTCTGTGACTGGTTTATAAGTGCATTTGAATAAACATTCGCTTCGACAGTAACGAAACTTTGTTGACCTTACTGTATCGGATATCGGCCCGTGCCACCAGATAGAGCCATCAGGTGTCCAAATACGACGACTGCTTTTTTCCACTTTTGTATGGACAGACCAAAACACTAGGCTCTTATTATTGCTTCCGGACTTCTCAGACGGTACGCATTGGCAATAAAACTGTTTATTTTTATTCATATTTAAAATTACACCAGCTTTCTCGTCCGTTCATAAAGCTATAAACACAACGTAGTATATTATGAAATATGTAACGCTTAAAATAGACCCGTCGTTGTAATGTCAAGAAGTTGTTGGCCATAAAGTCTCGAAGGACCAGATTTACGAACTGGTCTATTCATTTTTCATTCCACAAAGCAAAAGATGACTTAATAGCTTGAACATGCGGTTTAATTTAGACTGGCCGGGGTTACCTCGCTTATTGTCTGCTAAGAATGCGAATGTTGAACACGTGCGTTTCGCAGGTAGGAGGATTACATGTGCAATAGCATTGTCCGTCTCAAGATAAAGGTGTTTTTCTTGGTCGGGAATAGGTGAATCTTTGCACAATAGCCGGTGTTCCGTGGATCCATCATAGGTGCGTTTTGATAGTGCATCGAGCGTAGGAGATCGCAAAGCTTGTATTTTTTTATATGAAAACATCTGTTCGTTTCGAAGGTACGCCGAATATCGACAAAGGTTCCACATTGTCACGTCGTTCACATAATTGTTGAAAGATTAACCCGATATGAAAACGAACAATCCAATATTAGAACACCTTGACTTTTTTTCTGTAAGAATAAAGGACGCGCAAAGAACTCGTTTTACGTTTACCTGAATTTCTTTACGTAGTTTTAATTCTTTTACTCAAACATTCAAGCAAAGCAAATGCAAACAGTATTTGGTTGATTTTTTTTTTACTATTCCATGATTTATTAAAATATGTAACCTGAATAAAAAAGAAACGATGTCAATACATATAACTCGAAGGGAGGCAATTCCCTACCTCAACACGGTCATTGGTCTTGAGGCTTATCAGGAGGAGGCACCTAGCGCACAGAGGTCGCACAATCTCTGTTATCACGCTGATAACGCGCTAAGGTCGAGTGCCGCAATGTTATACACTGTCATGTCACAACACATTGTACTGGTCGCTGTACCAAGGGAACTGGTAACACCAAATAAGGTATACTATAAAATAGTTTGTCCGCAATATCTTGACGAAGCAAAAGTAAATTATACAAAAGTTTTCATTGTTATTATTATACCAAAACAATGAAAACGTAATGTAGCATCATAATTATTAATAAAATAATTATATTATGAAATTTAAATCATTTTAAACTTGCAAAAAATTGATCCCTATCGTTTCTAATAGGATAGTTTCACATGATACTTGAAAATTTTTAAACCTCGAGGGGAACGGAACAAGATTTTAAAGTGCTCTCGACCACCGGATGTAACGGGACCGGAAACGGACCTCTAAATACTACAGCGGAGCCGGCAGATGGCCGATATTGTAGCGGTTGAGACAAAATAAAAAAAAATAATTGAATTAAAAAAAATACCATACACGCCATTTGGTTGTACGAAGCAAAAATATTGAAGTTTAAATTGGATCATGGTTTTAAAACCGAATTAAGAAATTTGCATTTAAATTTTGATATCAATTTAAATTTGGTACACATTCACTTTACTGAGAAAATAATTTGAAAATTAATAAAATTCAATGAAAAAAATTCATGTGCTGGATATATCAGCTACTGCTCTGAATCTGGATGTCTTAGATTAAATCACTTTTTAATAAAAAAAAAGAACTTACGTGATACAAAATATCATTAAGACGCAATACATTCAACATGTGTCATAGTTGCGTAAGAAAATATGTTTATTATTAAATCAGACCATAGTTATATAATAGAAGGAAATCATTACAAAGATGATACAAGGCAGTAAAGGTTTACAATTACTGTATTGATGCTAATATCTCCGTTAATACACAATTCAATAAATAGAAGTATTACGAAATACATAACAAGGCGTTAGAAGTTAACACAGACTATAAATATAAAACAAGAGTGATATTAATTGTGCGCCGCAGCTTCTCGGGTTACCATTACAAATGATTTATTGCATTTATCACAGACTGAGAAAACAAAGATGCAGACTGCATCTACATGTTACTTTATCTGTACCAATTAACTAGCTCCGCATATTTAAGATGGCGGACTCTTCGAAATTTAAATCAAATCGCTCTACGTCGAGTTTATATTTAATAAGCAATTTAAGAAGCGAATGCAGCTCGCGTAGTTATTGTTATGGTTAACTGATCGACAATAATTTTCCGCCATTAAAGTTGGCGAGAGACTGGTGGGAAATTATCTGTTACAGGAAGACATGAAGATAATACTAGATGCGAGGGTAATTGATAAGTACACGGTGACTACTCATGTTTATCTGATACATCCACCGGTAACAGGTTATGTTAAAGTATATTACAGTAGCTAAGACTAGGTATATACAGTTCAGCTTTGCAAAAAAAAAAATGTGAAATTCCAACGCACGGTTTCTTTAAGTAGCACATATTACACGTATGAAAAATGCGGTTACGGCAGATGTGCTAATTTCGCAAACCGATCAACATTATTAGCAGAATGTCACGTTCGCGATCTATACCTAATAAAATAATATCAACAATACATCAGGAGACGTATCGTACATGAGCTGAGGCGCGTACTTCGTTTGACATACCGATAAGTGACGTCATTGTCAATAGTACAGTTGATTATTTGTTATTCAATAATGCGTCTTTACAAAGGATTACTATATCGATGATACTGGGCGTTAGAATTTAAATTTGGAACAGAGCTCGCTCCTGGTTGGCCGGCGGCGATGGAAGGCGGAAGAGCGGCGCTTGCGCAACTGACATTGAACCGAGCCACGTCTGAGGCCGGCCGCCGGATTCTCATACAATAAAGATAATAGCGCACGTTAATACGACTTATCTTATAACAAAACCACTCCATTTTCCTCGATTGACGAATTGTTTATCGAAAGCGTATGTGTAAGAGGAAAAACCGTTGTTTAGTACGAACATTTCCATAGCACTCCGATTTCTCGGTAACAGGATGTGATGTATAAACAATGCCGATGCGGAAGTGTAAGGTCGTTATCGTACGTAACAACAAATACAATTGTGAAATGTCATTTCCTCCCACTATTTAACATTATTCATTTGTTTTCACTGAACAGTTAAATGATTTAACAAATGTCATTTAAATCGATATTGCTTGTTTATGATAGAATAAACATAATTGGAATTTAAAGAGTTTAGGTTAAAATACAGTCACCTTTGGTGTTAAACAATTTTGTAAATTAATATATTAAAAATTTATTTTAAGAACGTCATAAATAAAAACTGTGCAAAGTAATTTGAAATCTATTCTGTTAGTGATAAAGACCAATATCACAAAAAAAATAAAGTCTGATGAAATCCTGAAACCTCAAGAATAAGTTTTCCGGCGAAGGTATCACGCGTCATTCGCACACTCGCAAGCGTTGCTGATAATTACATCACGAGCGCGTACAATGTCACCTTGTCTGTCTGTCTGCAAGTTGAAGCGTTGACATTGGACATATTGTATGCAAAAATCTATTTGCTTAACATTGTTGTAAATATAAATATTTTCTGAATATGTCTGGAGAAACAAATCACCAACGTATATTTGCAAAAATCTAGTTAAGTCTCTTGTTAAGGTAGTCAGTTTATGTCTATTTCAAATGTTCCCACCCTTATTATTAAAAATTCACACATTTAATGGCCTGCTTGTGTATACTAAAGCAAAGTAATGCATTAACAGGCTCGCGGCTGCTTACCGGAGGTTTCTATGTGTCGAAAGTAGGTTAAAGGGTTTGTTTACCGTCCCGGTTAAGTGTATGGGCGGCGGGCAGGCAAGTAGCTACGATCGTTAGGGAACGGGTGAAGTTTCGTTGATGAGTTGTAGCGAGCACTGTCGCGGTGGCGGGAGCGACAGCGGGTAGCGGAGTAATACGTGGTGCGGTTGTTCGTGTCGCAATCGTGCGCGGCGGCCGTGGCGATCACGCCGTCCTTGGCCACGGGCTATCGATACGGGCCGAGTCGGTGGCGCGTAACCGCTTCCGCGTGCCCTCGCTACGTCACCGGCTAGTGTACGTTGCGCATGATCACAATCGATATCGCGCCTACTGACACGTCATACGTCCTCGGGGTGGCTCTGACGTCAGCGCTCCCCCTCTCCCGTACTCGAATACGTCAAGATCTATACTATCTGAAGGGAGGTGGTTATTCACGTTTCCAGCGCGTGAAAATTTCCGGTCGTAATGAATGAACTTTGTACGACTTCTTTACGAATGTTACGGCGACGGAATATGGATAGGCGTGTTGCGCGTACAACTTATAAATGTCGATTACATCAGCCTGATTCGGCCGCAGCGCATATTCTCGCAAAATCTGTACAAACATTCGATTCAATTCGCGTATCGGAAAAAAAACAAGCGCGGAATGTTTCATTATTTGCCGTGTGTCGGGCGTCCGTTGTCCGAGCGGAGACGATACGAGCGCGCCTCCTATCGCCGGGGATCATCAACTGGCAATGACACGACCCGATCACGGCCGCGCATAGTAATTTGCGCTTAAAAATTCTCCTCATAAGACTCTTGATTGACATTGGTACTCCTTATTGAGTCGATGACAAACAATAATATTGTGCATTCAAACAATTGTTTTTTTTTATTTTTAATTTATCATCCAACACAGGTACCTTGAAAAACACTTGCGTGTGATTACCAATCTATAAATATTCTTTGTGAACACGTCTTCACTGGTGATTGCTTTTAAACTGGTCTTCATATTTCAAGCCGGCAGCGCAGATATATGTTCAGTTACGAAGATGCGAATGAATGCTTTTATTTATAAAATGTCTGCTTTAACTTTACATCTTGCAGTTTACTTTTTTCACAAACGATTCGGGCATCATTAACTTGCCCTTCTACCGGGAGGGTCAGCACTACTCTTCCATATATCTCATATCTATTATGTTATATTCGAACTTGCTCCCTTCTTAAGGATTGCCTCCTCCTGTATGGCCGACATTACATCTCTGTTAGGGCGTAAAGTAGTTTCTCGTTCTAACAGTCGGACGGCGACAAGGAAAATGATTGTATGAGTAACCATCAGACCTTCCTCCCTTTTTAGAAAATACATATTCACTGGTTTCTAGTAATACATGACAACATACCGACCGCAATTTATTGTTCATATATTACTACCTTGTATTTTATAATTATATAAGGAACTTGAGGAAATATTGTACAATAAAAAGAACATTTGGATTCAGACTTCAAAGGTTTTCTATGAATCAGTTATCCTTCAAAGAGTAACTCATTAGTTTATTGGCAAAAAAACTCCTGGGAGTATATAAGACCAGAGATGTCTAGATGTATTAGTAACTTTGTCGTCGTGGTCTGCGTGAGAGTTCGTCAGATGCAGTGAATAGTGCTCAAACGAGCCACGGGTATTGTTTGTCGCTGCGCTTACGCAACGTGACCGCGAACTGAGGTCGCATACGCTCTCATATTTATTATACGTATTCTTCAATCTCGAACGCGCCGCGAGGTCGCAGCCACGAAAAGAGTACGATTTCGCAACTGAGTTTTCAATGTCATTGTGAACTTTAGCAATGAATGCAGTACCGGTTTTACTTTGTGTATACATAAATAGCATACTAGCCTAGTGGGGGTATCCACTAGGCTAGTCTGGATTCAAGGTCTAGATGTGTGCATTTAAAGTAAACATTGTTAAACGTACATAGGTATATGCACTTATTTTTAAATTGCAGCGTGACTTCCAAAATAACACGTCATTCGTTCAGCGTGATCCGGTTTGATCCAGTTTGTAATCGACGATATTTCAGATTTAGATATGCGAATAACTTCGCTATAGTTCTAATCAGAATGTGATGTAAAAACCAGTTTCGGTTGCACTATTACTGTCGCGTACGATTTTAAACGTAACTACCACGACATAAGATCGATTATCGAGTTTAGATCGATGTTGAATATTGATGACCCTTGCTCGAACAGCTAGACCGGGCTGCAGAACCGGTCGATAGGGCGTGCACTACAAGTTTGAAATCATTAACAGAGCCGTTTTTTGCAATTATTGTCAGTTATTTGATACGATTATAATGCGAAAGTATCGATTAGAATATTTCTAACGATAAGATAACGTCTTCGATCAAAGGTTGTAGAGATATACAGATAGGTCGTCAACTAAATTATTTTATTTTTATCATCTGATAAATGAAAAATAATATTTGATACAGAAAATTACCTTATTTGTTGTAAACGTATAACCGAATGGTACACTAAGTTTGTGTTTTAGCAAGAGGCAAAAGCAGTAGTTGCCGGCGTGGGCTTGCGTCATTTCCTCTAGCTCTAGCTGACCGTGAACTGACACGTTACGTCACCGGCCAGAGATTAGGATGCGCCTACGCCGCACATCTAGAGGACACTCGCCACAAACATTGTTTTTTTTTAATGTTACCATTACATTTGTTGTCTCATTTTAGTGTAATATCTTCCTAACGAGTAAAAGGATCTGTGCGAAATTTTGCACAGATAGATTTTTAAATGATTGTTTTTTAATTCAGCGCCGATGAAGTTGCGGACATAAGTCAAAAAATTACAGCGATTTTTGTAATAAATATACTTTAAAATACATTATAATTTCGGTTGAATTGAATATGTTTATTAGTAACTAAATCCGGTTACGGTTCTTTTATGTGCGTCACAAGCTAAATAAAAACCCCGGAACACAAGTCATTTAATCATAATATAATATCTTATTTAAAACATCACAAGTAATATTTAGCGGGGATTTTATGTAGCACATGGTTTATTTTCTAACCTTGCATACTACACAGTTCTAATCCAGGAGACCCCGTTTTTAATTATCATCACGTCACAGCAACAAAATGAGATTGCTCATTTTGTCACGTATTTTAATAGCAACATTAACTTATCTCTGGGTATTACCATTTAACACGGATTCATGCTAAAAAAACAGTGTACTTTGATAGAATGGAAAATTTACTGGTTTCCTAAAGTTAAAGGACAGTTTTCATAAATCATAAATCGAATAAGTTTTTCAGGTAAAAAGTGACATTGTCTCGACCGAAATTATTTTGCTGTCATCAAAAAAAAAGTGCGCTCTCAATCTCATTTACAGCAAGATGATTTCTCAATGGACTTATTAAAGATGTCTTGGTGCATCAATATTTTTTTTTTATGTGTGGATCGTACATAAGCAAGAAAACAGGAAACTGTTGCGCCGGCGCCCGTGTCTCGACTCAGTAATGAACCGAGAGGCATTGTATGAAAATACGTATAGTCCAAGTGTATCTGTATTACTTTAAAGGCAAGATATAGTTACACAGAAGCTTGTTGAGTATTAAGGACACTTTTTTTTATAAAAGGTTGAAGCGAGGGAACACCGAGATGACCATCTAAATCACAAAAAATTTACAATAATGATTACAATTCTGCTTGAAGCAGTTACTCATAACGGATGTTTTTTTTTGTCATTGTAAATGTTTTCTAAATAAACCAAGAAGGCATTAGCTGCTTACCATTCCTATATAATTTAGGATATACTTCGATAAATTGCAAGAGAGCGTCAGCGTATTGTCGTGTCTTTATAAGGTATGGCGTGCATAATGTTCGATATAAACAAAAGCGTACGTGACGTTTCACATGATTACATAAATCAATATTTTTAAATAAATGATTTCACGAGGAAAAACCTTATATTAAGATTTTTAACAGCTTAACGTATGTTGTCATTTTGTAAAATAAATTACAATTAATTGACCAATTAAATATACATATTGATTTGTTATTAAAACATCCCTCTGTTTTTGTCTCGTTTGTCAAAAGAGTTTGTTAATATTATTTATAAGTTAATAATAAAATTTTTCATTAAAAAAAAGTGAAGCACGGTAGTCGAACGTCAGTTATTTTTAGTGGCACACGCATCACAACTGCAGATTGAGGGTTAATCGTAATTCTGGCCGGTTATAAACCGGTCGAGGTGTTTTTTTTTTATTTTTGGCAGACGCTCTCGACCGAAGATAAACACGCGCACAGGGAAATACGTAGCGTCTCCTAATAAATCATTTAAGTATCAATTACGTTGTACGTTTTGATAACGTCCAAACATTTCACATTAACCTCGATTCGTTTTCCTCATTATTGTCTAGAAAATGCTCTTGAATTCTAGAGGTATTTAATTTTAGCTCGGCTTACGTCACGATATATTGAAGAGATGTTCGCTCCTAAATCTGATGTTCCCTTTTTATAGCACACAGCCACGAGTCGAGGGACGTTCACCTGAGAATGGATACGCTTGTGAGTCACATCGGTAGAGGATTTTGAGGTTGTGTCATTGACTTTAGGTCTGATGTCAGCTGCGTGAATTAAAACGACCTCATTAGGGTCATATCAGCATTCGAATTTGTTTATTTCATTTAATACTCCTTTACAAATATTTAAATATAGAAACGTATCGAAGAACGAGCTCATTCGATTCAATCATAACAATGAATGACGTCAAAGCATGATCGTGTTTTGTTTTCGCTCGTCTTCTAAACAATGAACCCTCGCGTAGGTTTCAATATTCGCTATAAGGTTAAGGGCATCGTCGTGACGTCAGTCGATTCGCGTAGGCGAGCGTTCCCTTTGTATACGCGAAGTTTTTCTTAAACTGGACTTTATCCACAGATGCCGCCCTCGCATTGAATGTTTTGCGCATCAAGCTGTCGTGGGTGGGACACAGAAATTGTTCACCTCGAGGTACGTAAGAACGGTCGAAATTGCTTACGCCTCCGTTTGCGGTTTATATGAAATCACCTACCTTACTAAATCGGATCATATACGCAATGCAACTTTTGCTCGCAAGTCTTTGTCTACAGATTAAAAATATAAAACGATTTGTCGACCGCGTAATGCATTTCTTTTTATTTATACGTACGACTTGGAGGTAGTGAACTCCTTTAAAAAAAGCAAAAACGTTTTCAAGATGCGGTCAGCGTTGAGATTTATGTTTTTAAATCAGTTGCCCGTCTTCCTTTTGATGCTTTTAAAAGTATAAAATAACTTTTATTAATGGACGCACATTGGTCGAAATTCAACAACAATTCAATTCAATTTGTTTTTTTTTTTTAAATAAGTGTGTCCATATTAAGTTTAACTGGCTAGAAATCACAGTACTATTATAGTATTATATTGGATTATTCATTTGGGAGTTCTGATAATAATGTAGGTTGAGTATTATTTTCCTTATGATAATTGTTATATGTAAAATACATAATTGTAGTTTAAGTCTTGTTTCCTTGTAATTACGCGCTATCATTGTTTTAATTCATGACACATTAAAAAAAACCGGTACGTTGATAAAAAAATGGTTTGATTTTTTTTGTTAAAAACTTCGTTAAAAACATATGAAGCGAGTTTTACATCAGTAAATTATTATCGAAAATTACATTTTAAAGTACGTGGAAATTAAATGCGTTAGACCATATGGTGTTGGTTTTAATTTTTTATTGTGAAAGTAAAACATTCCCCTCTATTGAGGGGGATTTAGGAGCAAGGAGTTTATTATCGGCCGCGGTATATATAGCGTCGAGGGGAGTGACCTAATAGGTTCGATGATTCATCCCGCACCCTGTAACCCTCCCGGCTATTATGCTTCTCGGTGACGTCACCAAGCGCACTCGCCTGTCAACTTTCCCCGGGTGAATTTATCAGTCATGCCTGATTCATCACTGCATTGTTACCATGCACGCCATCAGAAATACAAAGGTTGTAATGTGCTTTAAATTACGAGTCATTAATGTGTCATGTTAAGAATAATATAAATACTATGTATGCTATTAGAAACTAAGCTGTTGTATGCGAGTTTCGTAGATTGCTTATTAAAATTACTTAGTTAATTACAAGCATTTTTCACGAGCTACTTGTTTTTATACGATAGGAATTACAAGGCAGCAAGCACTGCAGTAAAATTCTAACGCATAATTTATTTTGTATTGTACAGGGTTTACGAATGGCTCGTTCCTTAGTTATTTGGTTAAACGCCCTAGCAACCGGCGAGGCACGCACACATACGGAGCCATTGTTGTGCGATAACACCGGACCAGCGTAGGGTCGTTTTAAATTCAATGAATCTGTAATTCGTATGAAGTTCACGCGGTAACGAGGAAACGGAACACGAGCCACACGAAATGTACACAATTATGAATGAACGATTATACACTGGCGATAGAACGGACGGCCGATGGTATAGAAAATGTTAATTGGTTGGATTATCGGAAGCCCGTATTGGTTAAGGAGCGTTTTGTAATGCTAACAAAAGGTCTTATCGTCCGTGTCCGATGTGTTTCGGCGGGCAACGACCCCGCGCTGCACATCCGAGTCGCGACCAAACGTCGTGAGCGATGCCCCCGGCAGGTTTACAGCGATAAAACTGAGCGCAAGCGAAAAACAAAAGCCTCGGTGGCGTTTCGCTCGTTGCCAAGCTAAAATCATAGCAAGCTAAATAATGAAATGCTGGCGTCGGTTCGGTCGCGTGTCTGCCACGATCCCTTTGCCTTTTTTATTTCGTTTTCGTTCCCTGTGACCGCTCATGCAAAACAATTAAGCACTGATTATTCTACATTATAAACAGGATTATTATTCACGTCGGAGCCCTTAAGGAGGTCTAACTTAAAACAAGTTTTAATCTATTTTTTTTAATCTGCCAGCCATATTGTTTCGTTCCCGCAGAGCGCTCTTGTGTAACTTGACATCGTAAAGCTACGGTTACAGGGGCGTTCTTAATTATTGGCGCGTGCTCTTGTTGTGTAAATTCATCCCCCTGGCGAGTGCGGCCAGTTTTTGCGACGAACTGCACAGTATGCTTCCAGGGCACGGCCGGGGTTACGTCAGTTCAAGCCGCGCGCCCGGCCTGGCGGCTCCGAGTCACGACGGGCTGAGTCAACCAGCCGGTGATATCGTGACGCGACACCGTTTCCACCAGCTATTAACACATCGTATAACGTCACCATATGACCGACGTTTGCCAGCGGTCAATCAAGCAATATATGAACCTAGAAATTCATAGTCTTATAGGTAAACCCGAGACAACGAGATCTTTAGATGTCGAACGAGGCTAAGCGTGACGTAGAGGACAGTTGAATAATTGTAAGTAATAGTTAATCAGTCTGCAATTTATTAATGTCGAAATAGCATTGTCACAAAATTTGCAGCCAGCTCCCGGGCATGATAATTTAATAATGGTCCTAAGGCAACAAATCATTATTTGTATACGACAGCGTTAATTCCAATTCAACGCTTATTCAGAAGCCAAAATGTCTAATCGTTCGAGATTAAACGATTCTATGTACATTAAAGTCTAGCTTGGAAAGGAAATTCGCGGTGGTAAATTAGTTGTTTATAAGGATTGGGAACAGAGTGTAACAGATGTCGGCTCGGAGCGTGTCACAACGCACGGCCGTCGTATCGGATAAGTGCGCGTTACGCAAATCTGCAGATATGTCGGCGGCGCGAGCGCAGGCGCTTGCACAAGGTTTCGCAGACCTTTGTTTTACGCAACCCGATCGATTTAATAGCAAGTCGTGCATTTTCTCAGCCGCGCACCCGCCGCCGAACAAGACTAATTGTCGATCGCAACCGGCCATTGTACGGCGCCGGAAATGAAAAGAAAAAATGTGAAATAGATCAGCCGGATCTGCGCGGTTCCAGTGCGGCAAAAACTCTCCGCGCCGCGCACTCTACTTTTGAAATACTTTTTTTGCGATGACCGGATTTACTTTAATGTTTATATGGATGACGTCGATGTCCGGTGTTCGCTTCTCGGAACGACCTTTTGACAAAGCTGATATTCGCAGAGCGATGCACCGTCGTCCACGTCCGGTAGCCGCGTCCGGTGTTTTTGTGCCACCGAAAAAGGTGCGAACGCGTTTCATTTATAGCGATGACTGGCTCGGGTTGTCCTCATCCGACTTTATTTACAGAGGCGTAGGTAGGCGTAGACCAAAGTATCCCAGGTCGTTTCACGGCGAGCAAATGCGTCGGATGGTTCGATATTTGTGGATGTATATAGAAGCGTGTCGGGCGTCGGTTCCGCGCGGACGGAGGCGGCTGGGGCGCGACATTGGCACGGTTTCGCGACCTCAGCGGCGCGCACGAGGCCGCGCCGGACGCGCCCGAAACGCCTCGCATCCGGCACGCCCGAGCAACCATATACGGACTACACCTTCTCGAGTATAAAATATCTCTTCAGGTGATCTTCACTTCGAAACGCAATCGAACGTTTTCATTACACAATGACAATAAATCTAGCGGCTCCACGAAGTTATACAACTGTCGAAACCGAGAGACGCACGAATGGCTCGCTGGGCGGCCGGTATTATGCAAATGCGTCGCCGTAATGCGTCTTGCACCATGAGCCTTCGCTGAGGCGTTTCAAAAGGTTTTGAAAACGTCTGTGGGAGGCGCGGGCGCGGGTGCAGGTAGCGCACGGCGAGCGCAGCCTGAAGCGGTCTGGACTCGCTCGCGAATTTGCATGTCGAAAGAATGCGAGGCGGTCGGCAGCGGGCGCGGGAAGCGGTGCCCGGGCCGGTATGCGGCGCGGCGAGGCGTCTGCCGCCTCATCGCGGACAGATTTGGCACATCCGCCGGCGAGTGCCAGCGCACGCGGATCATAAATACTCCGTCCCGTTAGCGCCGCAGACGAATGAATACTTTCACATCGAGAAGACTGATTCACATGTCAAATATACTCTCTAATGAGAGTATTCAAGAACACTATGAATAATATTACTATTATCATGTAATAGTAATATTAATAATTGTAATGTACTCTTTTTATCCGATTGTATAGTTAGAAACCAAGTGACGTCTTTATATGACATCGCTCTACCCAGCTTACTTGGTACACAAAAAGCTTGTGATCTGTTTTCTTACCTGGAACCATCCGACGCAGCGTAATTATTTTGGCGCGAGGGAGGTGGCATGACACCAGACAATACGCTAGGGACAATCTATACCTGAAATGATTTATAAAAACCGTGTCTTTGGGCACATGTCACTTCGGCACCGCTCTGTCTGCGCCCAGATCGAATATATCATCTCTGGATTCATTCATGAAAACTTAAACTATATTACAATTTTTAACGGCGTCATACAAAAGCTTTCGTCACGTGCGTTTCCGTTCGACTATATCCTGTCGGATACAATAACTAGGTTTGTAAATGAGAACAAAGGTGAGTTTATAAGGAAACATCCGGCTCACGTGAAAGTGACGATACAAATCGTTTTAGTTCGTGTCCAAAAAAATCTTCCGGGAATGTACAAAGTTCGTTGCACAAGGTGTAAGGATTTTATTTGACATGTGATTATCTCTGGGTCCCCGAGGTACCTGCTATTTTGACCATAATGGGACTAGTTTCTTGAGGCCAGGGCTAAACCTACAACTCGATGTTTACTTTTGTTTACATTTTCTGACCTAGCCGCTAATGCGATGTGGTCGTGAGAATGTGTATTTTGTACGCTCAAAGTTGTATTCAAATTGTATCAAAGACTTAATCTACACTGCAATTTTCATATCAAAGGGTTAAAACTTTGTAAAAAAAAATTAAAATTCTATCTCGGAACGAAAAAACTACGTACAAGTGTTAAGAAAATCCGCTTCAAAGAGTCAAAGAGATCGCGAAATCAATATTAATGCTTGTTTACCTTTGAGACGGGCGGAGCGCGGCGGGCTACTCGAATTTATAATTAAGGGGGTCTTTGTGAGGACGTGAGAAATGAGTTCCAAGGGCGGGGGACACTTGCTACTACACCTTAAACGTCTATTCTCACGATGTCCAACAGCTGGTCGACTGGATGCATAATCATTAGAATAAATTAGAGGTCAGCTGCTTGTTATATCTGACCGTCCGAATCGGGAGCGTCCGCCATTTTGGAACTATGGGAAAGTTGGCAGACACGCCGCTACCTGGACGCAGCCAAAAATGCGCTAATGACGTATAAAAAATGGTCGTCTCACGAACGAACGTCTAACGTGATATTTAATTCGAATACAGTCGGTGAGAATCTGACGTTTTCGTTTAATTTCAGATGTTTTGTACTTGACATGGATTTTGCAGACGCGTGCGCCTAATCACTATTATCGTGGGATAGAGAAGTACAATGGTTGCTCGTGTAACGTATTAAACAATTACTCACGCCAATGCCTTTTCTCTTAAATGCTTAGTTCTTACGACTGTAATATTGTAATCGAACAAAAATGTGTCAACTTTATGACTGTTTATCGTTAGATGTAGTTCAACAATCATTATAATTAAGTAGAATTTTTGATCTTGATTATTAGAGGCTGGTTAATGAAAGAGATTCGTGAAGTCAAAAAGGAGGTTTGTTTTAAGAAAATATATACATAATAATGACGATGTTATGTGATACTCGAGCAAGTGTTTCTTTGAGTCTGCGGTCCATGTAATAACCAAATGTAAAGCATTCCGGCTTTGAGCTGTAACTTCAAAAAGGCTTCCTCAAGTCTCGCCTTTGCGGCCGCGCTGTTACGTAAAGGGTGGAGCACAAGTTTTTACGTTTTCCGTTCCGCCTCGCGAACCTAAGCTTTTGACAACGTTCACTTTGATGATGCGCCGCCAGCACTGGGGGGTATTAAAATTTACCTTTCCCCCCTCTGTCCGTCCTCTCAAAAGCGAACTGAGTTAATACTGTTTCGCAAATGTTCTACAACGGTCCGTCTGGCTTTCGTTCGTTAATCTCTTCAACTTTCATATCAGTATTCCAGTCAAAGGATTTTTTTTACAATTCGAACGACGTATGTCACGAGGGACGAGCATGCACAAAGGTCGAATAGATAGTATTTCGGTCAAAACCCTGTTCGCGGGGGCGTAACGAAAATTGTCTCGTCGGGTTACCCAAGGAGAGTGGAATACACGATGGGCCATCGTCCGGAACGGAGGACGACGACCGAATTTATATACGATCCATCCAATTTAAAACGATACGTGGCCAGTATCTAATTACTTTTCTATTCAGTAGCACAATACACATAATTATGTCCCTTAAGAAAAAATAAAAAAAAGAATGAACAAACGAAAGGGTTGGTATGCGGGACAGGTGAAAGATGTAGTAATAAAAAAACCAAAGGTATTTATCGTTAAGTCAAGAATAAAAGGGTGCGTGCGTCGTTAAATAGGTTTCTCGAATCACCTGATCGTATAAGGGCAGGTACCCGCATAATGTAAGAGGGGTGGGCAGTAGGCGCGGGCTGGTCGCGGGCACGGCGCGGGCGCAACACACCCTTGACCCGATTGCGGCGCAGCAATGACACCGCTCGCCTTGAGCCGTAGCATTGCCGGAGATATTTGCAACAATGGAGGCCAGATAACGTTACAAAAGTTCGAAAATCCGCCGGCACCTACCGCACCGCGCGCCGCCACGCCGCGCCGCCCGTAATTAATAACCGTTGGGCAACTCTGTGCGCGATTGTCCTATTGCATTCAACGTTTACTTTGCATCGAGTATGTAATTCAACATTACATTATTATAAATGTATTATTATTTCCACATAATTCTTCCCTTGTTCACTTATAACTAATTGATACTTATGAGAATCCCTTTGTAATCTAATTGAAATAAAGAAACAGTTAAACCAATTCATCCGAAGAAGTGGAAAGTTAATTTGTCCGTAGGTAGCAAATTGTTCGCCGGCAGCGCGGCGCAGCTCCGCCTCTGCGCGGTTATCAACACTTGTAAATTGGAATAATATATTCCTTCGATAACTTTATCGCAGTCGTACGTGGCGCTATCGAAACACAAAGGAAATGACGCGCTACTTAAGACACGAAACGTTTCCGCTGCGCCTTCCGACATTTTTATGGGCCCTTTAGATGTAATTCTCACGATATATCCGCGTGGGCGCAGATAAAAACAAAGGAAGTCTCCTATTGGATGTATCGATTACGTAACAATAAGTTAATTTAGTTTCCATTGAAGTCTTTGTTGGTACGTGCATTATGTGTACACGGAGCGAGCGTGCGTCCGCAATCGAAAATCGCGCAATTCAGTTTCCCTCGTAAGTTACTTAATCGAGGCATAGATCTGGGGCCGAGGCTAGGCGCGTTGCGAGCGGGAGATATCGCTGCAGGACCGTTGCGTCAGTTATTTCACTGGCTTAATTTAATATACGCCAATTGGCGGGCATCGATAACGGTGCATTATAACATATTTTAAATAAGTGAAAGTAGACATTAAATGGACTCACCTTTGGGGATCTGCGAACACGAATTTTCTGAGCTTGAGGTCTCTTAATACAATTCCCTGTTCGTGGCAAGCGGCTACTGTTTCTGCCATTTGTCGGAAGAGTCTCCGCGCCTCGTGTTCCCGTAGCCTCTTGCGCGCGCGCACGTACGAGTGGAGGTCGGAGTGAGACCTTGGGAAGATGAGGTAGACTCTCTTGTCGCCGACTAAGACTTCGTGTATGGGGTTAACGTGCGGGTGTCCGTCCAGCCGGTAGTGCGCTTGCAGCAAACTGCTACAGTCGCGGGACACCACCTACAAAGTGGTACAATGTTAGATTTATATAACTACGACTTCATATTTCTAACGCAAAATAAACTACTTCAGTATTTCATTTATGAATACATATAAACATGTTAAATGTGAAATTAGTAGGTGTTTTTGTTCTTAATTTTAGTGTAATGCAGATCACATTAATTACAAACAAAAAGGTTCGCCAAACTGCCAGTAACAAGCTAAACTAGTAGGTACTATAAATATACAAAACGAAATTCGCAAATGCCGGTCATTCAAATAATAAATCTATTTAGAAAAGATCGTTAGTTAAATTCGTTCCGTAGCATTTCAAAGAAACTTGAATGAATGTTACCCTCTTTGAAATAAACTCCGTATTTCAAAGCTGACTAAAATTTGAAAGGGCTAGATCTAATGCGTATAACGAAACTTTAATATCAGCTTAACTGTGATTTGGCATTGGATTGTTATAGTTTATAGTTATAGTGGATAGTTATAGGAAAAGTGTTATATTGTATAGATGCTAAACAAAGAGTGCTCATAGAAATTGGTGTAATAAAAATAACAGTATCTTGTTGTAAATAATTAATTAATTCAAATACGCAACACTACGTGATTGATATGTTATAAATACTGTGAGAATAAAAATGTTCTTTGTTTGAACGAGGATTAAGAGACAATGCAAAGATATTCATATTACCAAGGTAATAGAAACAAAAATGGTAAACAGAAATATTATTATTATAGGAAAGTCTGGACTGTATAAATCTAGAGTTATATGTTACATTACATGTTTCATAATAGCATAGCTAAAAAAGAAAAAAAGCACTGGCTGAATTGGTAACTATTTTTTAATTTCAATTTATAAAGATATTTGGAATAAAAAGCACCGATTGTTATTTCCGAACGAGCACGAAATGTCAACGACATTTTGCCGCGGATTTGAAATCCGATTTTCCAACTGGGGGAACAATGAATCATATCGCGTGCATCATGGAATTTCATTTTTAAACCGCCTAGGTATAAATAAGAGTGGGTTATTTTAGCGTAGACCTTCACAGAGCAATCGACGGGGAATTTATATGCATAACATTTTAAAGTACAAGCGCACTAAAATAAATCGTGACCCATTTTGTAAGAGTGTTTGCGTAAAAATGGAAAACGATAAGAATTTGCAACGTTTGCTGTGTACTTGATAATATTTGGCCACGAATGCGATCTACGGCAGCTAACCTACATACAGACGTTATCAATATTTGAACGCCTTGTCAAATGTTTACCTCGAAAAAGGATTCGACTCAACATACTATTTCTACATCAAGAACATGTACGTAGAAACCTAACACACAACTTGAGGACATTTTTCGTGACCCAAAATTTAGATTTTTGTTAAAGTGCCGTATCATCACGCCTTTGCTCTAAAACATAACTTTAATTTTTTTGCTTAAAATTAAACATAATTCAATTAAGAAATATTCTTTACAACCGTTTAGTATAATATATGCGTTCACGTAGTTGGTTAATATATTGTTTTCAACATTCGAGTGTGCGCGGCACCGTTCACCAAGCAATGCCACAATCCCAGATTAACCGTGCAAGAGTTTCGATTGTTAGTACATTTATTACGATATTGACAATATTCTGCAATTCAAATAGAGCTATCGCAAAATTCACAATCCATTGCCACGCGAACTTGGCAATTCAAAACAAGGTATAGGACCAAACAAGCAATGTAACAGAACATTGTTGTGTTCTTGTGCGCTCAGTTGTCTAGTAGAGGGGGCAAGTTAGGAGGGGGCCCGCTAGCCTCGGTGTGACATTCGACGATCGGCGCGTTATCATGTCTATTTCACAATGTCAATGAGAAGGTCACACCCATTTCGGCGGGCACGAATAGATCCACGTGTGGCGATCAGTTTAAAAGACAATCAAGCGTTTAATGCTTGTTTGATAATGTCTCGAGAGAGCACAGCGATGACGTATGTATATCGAAGGAGAGCAATTGCGCAGGCTGGGGCTCGGGGCGCGTACACATGTGGCAAAAGGCAATACGAATGTAGCCGCTCGTGTCGGCAACACGGTGTTGTAAATACACAGAGCGTTTAGCAACGATATCGTTGCCACACTTAACCTTGCCAAGTTCTCACGAGGGAAGTGTCTACTTTGTGCCTTGACAATACCTGTATGGGCCTTTGTTAGCACTGGAACTAAATATCCTGTATTGCCTAAAATCATAATCTACCTAAACTATAGTGAGGATGTTTGAAATAGCGTTACAAAATGTACAAGGCTTTGTTAACTTGCTATGATTCAGAAGACGCGGAAACTTTTATTCGGAAAAGTGAGTAATTTTAAGTTCATCTTCCCTTTAATTTTAATTACGAGGAATTTTACAAATGTAGCAGAACATTACTTATTACAACGAAACACTTTGATTACATTTTAAATTATTTATAGTAGAAATACATTTGCCTTTTATCGATGGCGATCTAATACATGAACACTTCATTCATCTATATAAACTGTAACCGCTCTAAATATAATTATGACGCCTAATAAAACCGTTAATTGTTAAACAATTGCGAAATCGATACACGACATTGTAAAAACTACGATGAATCGGTGGCCTACAAGTGCGATCAAGTAGCGCGGGGCCGTGACATATAAACTATGACATCGAAGTTAAAACACTGACGCCATTAACAATGCACGCGAATTAAAAAAAAATAAAAAGAAAAGTCACGTCACATTGACAGTTCATTTGTCATAAACAACAGATTATAAAAAGTACAACACCGTAAAAAGTATTCGTAAAAATAAATATATTTTCGATTATCTATTTTCCCACAGATAAATAATAAAAATGTAATTTTCAAATCAATGATTATTTCGCAAAAGGTCGACAGTATGTGGGCTCATTATACACAACTGGGCTTATCTCTCCATGGGGTCTCAATCCCGTGGGACAAAATGAACCCTTCCAGATATGCCGGATGTTTAAGTTGCCGTGAACTACGGCCACAACTTAAATCATTTATAACTATTAAAATTGGATTGGCCTGGACACAGAACATATTGTGCTGTCAATTAATCTACTTTTCGTTAAAATATTTACTTATTATTAGAAATTAAAGAAAGATTATTTTACGGATGAGAAATTCAATCGATTTTTTCTAAATTAATCATTATACAGACAAAAACAGACTAAAAGATAGTCCTTTTAAATATTTGAATAGGTGTATATTGTTTTATATTAAATTTAGATTCCTCATATCAAAAGTTGACTATTAAGTTTACTAAGATAAAATTGTTTTTACGACGCTTTGTAAGAGAAATAACGAACAAAAAAAGTATGAATAAAATCAATTAAACTAAAGAACGTAAGGATTTAGTAATGATTAATAGTTAATAATAACAAAATATATGTTACGCGCTTTTCAAAATAAACTGTACAAAATGACTCTTCGAGCCTTTTCTTTTTGCAGATTCGTACGATTTAGTAATAACCGTAGAGTATTAGTGTCCCTAATTGGCTACTTATAAATTAGTCTGTAAGGTCGAACGAAGACAAGAGATTACACACTGTATCAATCAAACAAAACTGCGCAAGTCTTTTGTAAGCCGGCACAATTTCGACATGGGCCGTTATGTATCCCAGTCATGTCGACAATGCGATGACAGATCGCTGTTTTGGACAATGAGTAAAGACTTAAAAATGACAGCTGGGAAGATAATCATGATTCAATGTTTGCACGTATACCTGTGTCATATGTATATGTGGGTAGGTATATACAAAGAAAGATACTTAACTTTGAAGTGTAAATTATTCCTTTAATGAACTAAGTTTAAATTAGTTCTAAATATATTGCTAGAGTATCTGTAATGATATAAACTATGTATGCTAAAAATATGAGTGGATTGTTTGAGTATGCTAACTTACTTTACAAACATATTCCTCCTGCGTGCGCACGTCCACACATCGACAAAGCGAGGAGCCCTCCACTTGTTCCAACAAGAGATATTTTTCGGCCACCAGGGCCGCTTGGAACTGATGCTGTAGCGGGGCAGGACTGGTGGGCGCAGGGCTCGAGGGCGAAGGTGCCGCCGAGAGCCGCTCCACCAGGCTGGGCGATTGCGCCCGCTCCTCGGCTTTGCTGTGCTCCCCATTGGAAGTCACCGGCACGGTCACCGCGGGCTTGCTCAAGCGCAATGGCCACAGCAACGAAGGCGATCCCGGATCCATCACAACACACAACACTGTCACCGTCACGAAACACTAAACGTTCACAAAACACGCACAAACAAACACTTAAAACGAAGAGGAACTATGATGAGATGAACATGATCTGTAACAAAATGAATAAAATTTTTAATCTGAACACGGTCACGACAAATGTTCCAATCGTAAGATTATTCGACGTTTATTATGAGTAAATTATAAAATACCCACGAATATAGTACGAACCTTGAAATGAAATGTCCTGAGTGGATATCGTACCAAAATTTGACTGTCCGTGGCGGCGAATATCGCTTTAATGCTTGTTGAATTACAGGATTTGTTTCCGTAGTAATTCGAGCAAGTTTAGACAGGCCAATATTTTGGGCCGTTGTCCGCTCGGGTTATTGTTAAAACTAAACGAACACACGACCGACTCTGACTAACGCCATTGCGAGACTGACTGAGACTAGCGTGACGAGGTGACGCGGGCATTCGGAGGATTCGGCCTGAGCCTCGCGCCGGCGGAGACCGAGCCAACGTCAGTTGTTTAACCTGACGAAGCTGACAAACAAAATTATTGTCTGTACATAATTTCTCCGAGGCTCCACTGTTATTTAGA